>SJYQ01000124.1:551999-574053 GCA_006410935.1 Redunca redunca | reverse complement strand
CTGTTTCCACTGTTTCCCCATCTATTTCCCATGAAGTGATGGGACCGGATGCCATGATCTTCGTTTTCTGAATGTTGAGCTTTAAGCCAACTTTTTCACTCTCCTCTTTCACTTTCATCAAGAGGCTTTTTAGTTCCTCTTCACTGTCTGCCATAAGGGTGGTGTCATCTGCATATCTGTGGAGACTCTCAAATATGTACATCAGATCACTTTAGTTCCCTAGTTAAAGTATTCAGTGCTCTTAGAATAAATAAATTCTAAGCTTTCATAATTGGGCAGCTTAGAATAAAATTTATTCTAAACTCTATGCTATTTAGGATAAATTATAAACTCCACTATTTGGATATTTTAGGATAAATTCTCGGACAAGGCAATGGCAACCCACTCCAGTGTTCTTGCCTGGCAAATCCCATGGACGGAGGAGCCTGGTAGGCTGCAGTCCATGGGGTCGCAAAGAGTTGGACATGACTGAGTGACTTCACTTTCTCTTTTCACTTTCGTGCATTGGAGAAAGAAATGGCAACCCACTCCGGTGTTCTTGAATCCCAAGGACACGGGAGCCTGGTGGGCTGCCGTCTCTGGGTTCGCACAGAGTCGGACACGACTGAAGCGACTTAGTAGCAGCAGCAGCAGGATAAATTCTAGACTCTCTTATATAGTCTTCCACTTGTATCACATTTTCTTCGCATTCTGGTTCAAGACTGTCTTCCTTGTGTTTCTGGTACATGGAAGCTCTTTCTGCCTTCAGTTTCTTCCACCTGCTGTTCACTCAGCAAGCTCTCTTAATTCCAATTCATTTATCAGGCTTCACCGTAACTCACACTTCCTCCTGTAAGCCTTTTTGTACAGAGTGGGTTAAGTCCTCTATGCATTCTTGTAGCTCCCTGTATTCCACTGTGATCCCAATCGCATTTGTAACATTTACACAATGTTTATTTTTCCATGTGGGCTTGGACTCTTTCTCATACATTGCTGTATCCCCAGCAACTAGCACAGGGGTAACAGATAGCAGCCACTCAGCAATCAATATTACTTTGTATACTGAAGGAACAGAGAGATGTATACTTATCTTGATTTAATTAGCAGCTGATTTTTGCTCTTTATGCCTGACAAGTTTTAAAGGCTTTATTATACTCCTGAATATTTTTGCATGGTAGTAATAACTCATAAGAATATTAAAATTATTCAGCCTCTTTCATACATGAACATCAAATACCTAACAAAGATGTTATTGAAAAATTTGAATAAAAAATAACCAGTATTTTTTTTTTCATATGGCATGAAATAAACGATGTCTAGAGTCAACATGAGAATTAGAAAATGGCAGGGCTCTTAAATCATGGAGTTATTTTTGGAGTTGGAAAGTGTCTTAAAAACCACCCAGTTCACTTTATTTTAATCTCAATTGTATCACATAATCACTTGGATCAATTAAATTAAAATCTCTGGGGATAGTATATTCTGAAAACTCGTAAAGTGATTCTAATGTTCATCCATGAAAGAGAACTACTGATCTGGCCTAACTTTCCTTTTATCTATAAATGAGAAATTGAAGCTCAGAGTTCTTAAGTGACTTCTTCAAGTTCACACTGTTAGTTTCTGTATTAGTGGTCCATTTAGTAGAATATATCTCCCCCTAAATTAATAGCTGGAAAAAAAATCAAACTTATAAGGAAGAATACTGCTAAGCCCCTGAAATTAATAACTTCTTTCTCCAGGATGCTTAATTGTTGATTGTCAACTAGGCCTGAATATCTCATCAGATCAGCTGGTAAAATACTACCCAGTAGCTTAAGATCAGTGTCTCCTCAATTCATCTGATCATGAGAATCACCTGGGATGCTTGTTAAGCATTCAGATTCCCAGGCCCATATCCCAGATATTCTGATGTAGTGGGTCTGGAACAGAGCCCAGGAGTCAAAATATTTAATAAGCACTCAAGTCATCTTATCTTCTGTTATGTTTTGGAATCATTGGTCTAGATAATGTCATAATTTCCATTTCCCAAGACTCCAGAAAAGAGGCCATAAAGATTAACTTCAGCAGGTGATTGGGGTTTACTCCTGACTTCCCTGGTGGCTCAGATGGTAAAGCGTCTGTCTACAATGCAGGAGACCTGGGTTCAATCCCTGGGTTGGGAAGATTCCCTGGAGAAGGAAATGGCAACCCACTACAGTACTCTTGCCTGGAAAATCCCATGGATGGAGGAGCTTGGTGCAAGCCACTGTCCATGGGGTCGCAAGGAGTTGGGCATGACTGAGCAACTTCACTTCACTTCCCAAGGAAGAAAGTCAGTGTCAAAGACTATGCTGCAGAAGTGAGTCAAGGTGTGTGATAGGAAAAGGAGCCCAAGAGTATCGAAAGCAAAGAGCCAACAGAGGGCTCAGGCTGGAGACGAGCTGGCAGAAGGCAGGTGTGCTGGCAGTGGTGTCTCCAGGTGGCAGTGAACCATATGAGGTGACCTCATATAGGGTGGAGCCCTAGATGTCACAGTAGGGTCAGGGCACACGCTTCTGTGAAGCACTGCCTCTATTTCTATAGCAGCAGAAGGCTTTCCACAGAAGTCAGCTTGTAAGGACTCACTGAAAGTCTTCTCTGAGAACAGCCTGTAAATGTGAAATATGGTACCAGAATGCCACAGAATTGTAGTCCATCTGGGCAAACACAAGACTTTAGCAGAGATCAGCGAGTTAAATTAAGGTGCTAGGTGGTATGGGATGGACTATTGGGGCTGAGAACACCTTGAAATAGAAAGGTCTTGATGAGGCTACCGTTGTCAGAGAACACTTCATGAAGGGGCTTCAGCCTGAACGGGGTCTAAAAGTGTGGTCAGAATTTTGATGGAGAGGCACAGAGAAGGGAGAGTAAGGAAACCCCAGGATTCTGGGAACAGAGAAACGGGTTCCTCTTAGCCAGTTAGTAGGACAGCAAGGATTTTGGCAGGAGGAGGAGAGACAGAATGACAAGGGGCAGAGAGAGAGAATTTCAAGGGACTTGAATGTCACTTAGTGAAATTTAAACTTGATGCTTTGGTGCTTTTAAGTGGAGAAGGCAATGGCACCCCACTCCAACACTCTTGCCTGGAAAATCCATGGGGTTGTGAAGAGTCGGACATGACTGAGCGACTTCCCTTTCACTTTTCACTGTCACACATTGGAGAAGGAAATGGCAACCCACTCCAGTGTTCTTGCCTGGAGAATCCCAGGGACGGGGGAGCCTGGTGGGCTGCTGTCTATGGGGTCACACAGAGTTGGACACGACTGAAGTGACTTAGCAGCAGTAGCAGCAACAGTGCTTTTAAGAATCCGCCTGCCGTGCAGGAGATCCTGGTTCAGTTCCTGGGGTCAGGAAGATCCACTGCAGAAGGGCTAGCTACCCACTCTAGTATTCTTGAGCTTCCCTGGTAGCTCAGACAGTAAAGAATCCACCTGCAATGTGGAGACCTGGATTCGATCCCCGGGGTGGACAGATCCCCTGGAGGAGGGCGTGGCAACTCCAGTATTCTTGTCTGGAGAATCCCCACGGAGAGCGGAGCCTGGCAGGCTACAGTCCATGGGATCTCAAAGAGTTGGGCATGACTGAGTGACTAAGCACAGCACGTAGTTGAACGGTAACTCGGTGAGTTAATTGCTGCAGAAGATTGATCAGGCCGCAGGATACTAAATGAACCGGAGTGGTACAGTGAAGGCCACTGAAGCATTTTGGCTGCTGTGTTTGGTGAGGTCCAAGAATAGGATGGAGTTCACAGAAACAAAAAGGAGTGGAAAAGTATGCATATTACTTGGAGAGGGACTTGGCAGGGAAACAGAGAGAGAGGGGAATTAAAAATGAGGCCTTATCATGTTTTAATTCAGTTTTTAAAAGGTCTTTATTGAATTTGTTACAGTATTGCTTCTGTTTTATGTTTTGGGGTTTTGGCCCTGAGGCATGTGAGATCTTACTCCCCTACCAGGTATCAAACCTGCATCCGCTGCATTGGAAGGCAGAGTCCCAGCCGCTGGACCACCAGGGAAGGCCTCGTTCACATTCTGGAGTAGTGCCATTCTTGGTTATTTACCTACTCCATGTGGGATTTACCAAAACTCTAGCTCTGGGTAGAAATACTGTGGTTCAGGAGTTATGGGCATGAGATGAGGACTCCTGAGATCATCTCACAACTCTGTAAAGGTGAGATTTGGCTCCATGAAGGTCCGGCTGTGACCTCTACTTACAGGAAGTACATTCGTGGGTAAAGCCAAGGGAGGGCATGAAGACAAATATCACTACAGGTGGGAGACAGTCACACAGTCAAGACTGTGGAGTCAGCTGAAGCTGGGCAGCTTGGGCCACCCAGGCAAGTTGGTGACAGATGTCATTTTCTTACCTACAAAATAGAGAAGATTCCATTGGCTCAGTGCCTTGTCAGAGTATTTTGAGAAATCAGTAAAATATCTGTAGAGAGCTCAGTTTAGTGCAGTGGCTCTCAACCAGGGCTGATTTTGCTCTCCAGTTGTGCTTGCCCTGACCGGGGATACGCTGCTGGCATCTGGTGGGTAGAGAGCAGGTATGGGCTAAATGTTCTGCAAGGCACAGGACAACCCCCACAGCAAAGAATTATCTGTCTCAAAATGTCAATCATGCAAAATTTCAGAAACCCTCCTGGAATGCCTGACACAGAGCAGGCTCTCAAAAATAGCTACAATTTTTAAAGTCCTTAAAATGTGTAAGACTACAGTGTACTAAGTATATAACATTATTTTCTACTTTAATTCTTTTAAAAGTCCTGAAGGTAGTTACTCTTATTAGGCCCATGTAAAGAAACTGGGAGTATGAGAAATTAAATAACTCTCCCAAGGACAGACAGCAGACATGCAGATTCAAACAGTCTGACTCTAGGGAGCTGTTGTATAACCACCATGCTGTCAGTTCAATAATGATAGATATTATTGTTTTCATCATTGTTATGTAAAGAAAATATGAAGTTCTAAACCCATCCATCAGTTCAGCAAATCTAGTACCTCTGAGTCAGGTCTGTTCTAGGTACACAAGACAGACAAGTATGAACTGCTGTGAACAAGTCTGAGCTTAAACTAACTGGTGAGTTAAGCCTCTTTTCGCTCCCTTTTCTGAATATAGACAAGCCAAACCAAAGGCCTATGATGATGACTTGTTGCAGCTGTTATTCCAATGAAAGATTTCCAAATGGTGGCCACAGTGGCGATGGTGGTGCTTGGGGACACACGGTATTAGCCTGTATTCTCTCCAGGACTCTCAATCGCGTGCTGTCGCTGTACAAGAGTAAGAACTGGCCACCACTGCTGACTGCTAATCTAGCTTGCAATTTCCATGTCATGTGGAGTTGAGAGTACTGGGAGCTGTTACACCCCAAGCTAGGGAGTATTCTGGAATGACTAGGCCAGCTTTACTAAACAAGGAAGCAAAGCCTTTGGTCTTTCAGCCCTTGTACTTGGCATTCGTTAACAGATGAAGCTAGAAGACGTCACCATCTTCAGGGCCTCCAAAGTTTTCATTATCTTTTAGGAAATCTCCAACTTGATTTTAATATTCATAATAATACCTAGAATTAGTTATTCACCTCCATTCATTATTTTTTTTATTTGTAAAGGGTTTTCAAGTAAATAATTAACAGATTAATCTTAAAATACTTAGTACTCATTGGTACTATGGCTGTTAGTTTTAACACACTCATGGGTGTTCTAGTAAGTACTTTGAAAGAACGTAGAAGAATAGCAAAGTTCTCAAAAAATCTTAAACTCAGGTGAGGAGACAAAATATAAACATATGGACTGATATTAGGATAACTGCAAAACAATTCACTACCATATACAAAATAAAATAAAGGTGACTAGTCCCTTACATGCAAAAGTAATACAGAAAGAGAAAATGAGCTGGGTTCATAGGATACAGATATGTGGAGTGGCCTTATGATATGGATGTAGGGCACAACAAGTCCTGGGTAGTAACAGTTGGGGGATGGGCAGGGTATCACAGCAGTTAGGGCCCAGCCTATGGAGCCACGCACACTGTGACCAAATCCTGACTCAGTGCTACCAGATGTGTGATCTTGGCAAGTGACCTCCACTCTCTACATTTCAGTTTTCTCATTTGTAAAGTGAAGATAATCATAGCCGCTTCACTGAGCTGTCACAAGGATTAATTAAATCACAGTATCCTTAAGTGCTTGACATCCTGGCAGGCTGACTCCAAAACTTGAGCTATACACCTCTAAGCTATAGCAGCCTAGAATTGTCATCAGTGTTGTGGTGGTGGTTGTTATTACAATAGTGTGTGAAGCAATGGGTCAAGGAGACAATAAATATGAGAGACTATCCAAGGTTGCTGCAGAAAGCTAGGAATACATAGGACCTGCATTAAGGCAGTGATTTAAAAATAGATTTTTAAAAAGGGAATAAATAGAGAAAAGTACCAAATTCAAAAGACAATGTGTGATACAAATCAGGGGGTTGTTGGCTGATGAGGCTGAAGTGTAGACAGTGAAATGTAAGATAACAGAATTGAATCCAGGTGGTCAAAAGTTGGGTGATGCTACTGAAAATAATGAAGTTTCCATTTCGTTATGGAACAATGACAAGTTCAGGTTTTGAAATGTTGTGTTTTGTTTGTCAAAGGGAAATCTAAGTGAAGATCACCTGTAGACAATCAAATATATGGTCAGTAAGAAGCTGGAGACAGAAACAGAGATTTTCTTTTGCACCACATTGCTGTTGTGTCACTGGCATAAAATAGGGAGGGTTGGTGTACTGTCTCCCTCACCATATTCTTGACATATTTCTGGGGTTTGGATTGCTAGTTAAACTTACTGCTGCTGCTGCTAAGTCGCTTCAGTCATGTCCAACTCTGTGTGACCCCATAGACGGCAGCCCACCAGGCTCCCCCGTCCCTGGGATTCTCTAGGCAAGAACACTGGAGTGGGGTGCCATTTCCTTCTTCAATGCATGAGAGTGAGAAGTGAAAGTGAAGTCGCTCAGTCATATCTGACTCTTAGTGACCCCATGGACTGTAGCCCACCAGGCTCCTCCGTCCATGGGATTTTCCAGGCAGGAGTACTGGAGTGGGGTGCCATCACCTAGGTGCCATCATTTAGAGTAGTTTCAGATTGTCTTGTTTTGCTTTGATGTATTTCCTTATCTTTAAACTACTCTAGTCTCCTGTGTATTGCTAAAATGTTACAAAGGTTGGTAACCTTGTTGCTAAGTAGCCAAGTAGTTCTTTCCAAGTCATCATCCATTTTATCAGCAATAATACTTTGATTAATGTTTATTAATAATTCCTGTTTCTGAGATTGAGTATGGTGATTATTATCGTCTAATTGTTTTAGCAGAGTGCAAATTGCTACTGATCAAATGTGGAACATGAAAAAACAGCTCTTCCTTCTTCCTTGAGATCAATGTTTCTCTTAGTTCAGAGTACAGTGTTTTACAATTATTTTCAGAAGTTATACATTCCTAGCAGCTGACTAGGAGAGAAGTCATATCTACATAAGAGCCCATCATAACTTTCAATGTCATTATAGTGACTCAGAAAAAAATTATAATTTCTTGAGGTGGAAGGTTTAGATCAGAGTTTTTCAACCTTTGACTATTGATCTTTGCGGTTGTATAATTCTTTGTAATGGGGAGCTGTCCTGCACTTTATAGGATGTTTAACCCCATCACTGGCCTCCACCCACTAGGTGCTAGAAGCAGCTCCACCCCCAAATTGTGACCCCCCCCCCAAATAACTCCAGATATTGCTAAGTGTCTCCAGTCAAAACCGTTTGCTTAAGTTCTTCCATTTAGTTGCTTATGTTGCTAATTTTGAATATAATTTAAGTCTTGATGCTATATGAAATAGCCTATGCTTTGTACATGTTCTGACACCAATGATTTCAAAGATCCTTTCTTCTGAGGGCAGTGATATGCCTGGTTTAGATTGTATGATTTTGAAATGTGAGGCACAACTCTGTATGCAGGGTGGTGTATATATATAGGAACAAGTACACTCGGGACTTATTTTCTTATCTTCTTTCTGACAGTATCTTGCTGAATGTTCTTAAGCGAGTATTTAAAATCTGCTCAACATTCACTCAACCAAGACTGTATTAAGTAACTATTATGTACCTGACATTGTTGCTATCCACTGAGGGAACAAAGAGGAATAAACTTGTCTCTAACTTCAAAGACTTCTCAGTCAAGTGGGGAAGCCAGACAAGGAAACACTTATACCACGATGTGATAAATATTGTAGCTGAGGAATGAAAAAGACAAAATGAGGCTCAGAGGAAAGAATACCTAGTTCTATCTGAGAAAATCAGGAAAAGCTTTTCAGAGGAACAAAAACCATAGCTGCCTGATCAGGGATCGAACCCATGCCCCCTACAGCAAACGTGTAAAGTCCTAACCACTGGACCACCAGGGAATTCCTCTCAGATGGATTTTTCAGATGAGTAGGAACTTACCGGGCATAAGAGGAGAACAAGAACTTCGGGCCAAGGAAACAGCCTTAGCAAAAGCTTAGAGACATGGTTTTCAAGATATGATAAGCCTGTCTGCATAATTGGAGTTGGGGGAGTATGGGGTACTGGTGGGAGAGAAGGATAGGAATGTGGGCAAGGGGGAGCTGCTGAAAGTCTTGAATGCCTGGTAAAGATCTCTGACCATTTTTCCTGTTGGCCATGAAAAGCTCAAGAAGGATTTATAGGCCAGAATAGGATATAGGCTGGAATATCCTGTTCTCTGAATCAGTGATAACCTAGCTAATACTGAAATTTTATAATTGTTTTAGAATTGTGTTTACTGTCAACTTTGGGGCATGTGATCTGTTCAATTAAAAAGAAATTAATGAGTGACTGTAATGAATAAATCCTTGTGCTACATGTTGGGGAAACAGACAAGTTTCCCCAAACAGACAAGGGAAATGTACAAGTCTGTACATAATGAAGAGTTCTCAGACAAGGAGGAATATTTAACTCTGTCTGAGAGAGTCTGGTAGTCAGGGCTTGGATGGCCTTTACTAGATGGACAAAGGCTTGGTGACAGCATCTTGAAGGTGTGCTCATGTTAGAAATGGAATGTTTACTCTTACCTTTCACGTTTTTGTTTTCATGAAAAAGTATCACTTCAATTCATCACTTTGATTTAAGCTTAGACTATGTGAGTGAGTGAGTGAGTGAAGTTGCTCAGTCGTGTCTGACTCTTTGTGACCCCATGGATTGTAGCCTACCAGGCTCCTCCATCCATGATATTTTCCAGGCAAGAGTACTGGAGTGGGTTGCCATTTCCTTCTCCAGGGGATCTTCTCAACCCAGGGATTGAACCCAGGTTTTCCGCATTATAGTCAGACGCTTTACTGTCTGAGCCACCAGCAAAGTCCTTAGACTATGTAGATAAACTTAAAGGCTCATTCAGATCTTTACTCATAGGCAAGTTTTCCATTGAGGATTTCCCTGATCACCTGTTTATTTATCTCATTTTCCCCCATATTACCTTTACCACCATGTAACAGTCTGTGCTGCATATTTTATTAATTTTTTAATTTTCTTCCCCTTCTAGAATGTAAGCTTCATTTGGCAAGGATTTATGTCTATTTTGTTCATTGCTGTGTTCCCCACTGCCCACTAGAGAGTCTGGCATATATCAGATTTCAATAAATGATTTTGAATAAATAAGTATAATTTTTATAATTAATTATGTTGACTCATCTAGAATTCAGTTGTCTGCCATATCATTATTTTTTTCTGTTTGGATTCATATCTAAGTTCAAAATTCATGAATAATTTTATAATGGCTGAAATGATACAATTTTAAAATTGAAGTTCTAAAACCATTTTAGAAACTTTAAGACTAATAAATTGCTTTGCAATATATATGTTCAGAATCTATACATACTCAGTCCTAATAACGAGATTTGACTTTCAGTAGGTCAAAATGTATTGAATCGTTTTGTTTGAGAACCTATCTAGGGTTAATGGACATTTATCTCAACTCAAAGAAACCCTAAGTATGTTTCTTTTCCCTCCCTCTCTTTCTCTCCTCCTCTTTATTTCTTTGCTTTATTACAATAGAATTGTATTTAAGTTAGTGATTCAAGCAGTAGAGATTTATTCTAACTGTAAAGAGGAATGAATGAAAGTCAAATGATGTCAGTATCTGTCTGTTGTTTCAAATTGAGAGAATGTATTTGACTGGTGTAGTGGGGGAAGATGTTGGTCCTGTTTCAATCAACCGTGATCAGGGAAAGAGCATCGCATGTTCCTGAGACTCATCTTTCCTGTGGGGCAATGCAGGAAGCAGGGGTGTACCCATGGGAGAGCTGGGCAGGGAGATGGTGGGAGGGGGCAGTCACACAGGTGGCCCTGAAGTGCCTCTAGTAGTAACTCCACAGCGGGCACAGAGAAGAAAGAGCTTTTTTTCCTTCCTAAGAGCATTAAAAACATTAAAAAGAAATCATTAAGATTAACAGGTAGAACTTTGCTTTTTATTTTGAAGCTGAAGTTCTGTTCATCTGATCTTTTTGCTGTTTCCTAGTAATAAATACTAAACATAAAGTTTAGTTAATATAGTGCAGTCCTAATCCTTGGATTAGGAAAACTGTCAGAATTTTTTCTTTTCTTTTTCTTTTTGGCTTCCTTTTCCTTTCCCCTGCTGAGGAAAAGGAAAGATAACATTTGTTTTCCACTTGATAGCTAAGAAAAAGTCTAGATTCAAATCAAGAAGCTGTTTTTTTTTTTCTCTCTCTCTTGAAGATCAACAAACTTGTTAAATGTTTTACATCATGAGAACCCGAATCAGACAGCTCCCTGTTGTTCAAGATTAAGAATGTGCTTTGAAACAAGGTTTTGTTCAGTTTATTTTCACTGTCTTTTTTCTATTTCCATCTTTTCCTCCCTGCCCCTGCCCCTTGATGCTTTTCAGCAGTTTGTGTTCCATATTAACAATTCAATTCCTTTTCAAGTTTTTTTTTTTTTAAACCCAAAATAAACAATAGGAATAACATGTAAAATCCTCTGGTATGAAAACTGAGCCCGCCCCAGCTAAGAGGGAGATAGATTTAAATGACCACATGTTTGTTTTTCTCGTTCTCAGATTTCTGTTAAAGACAGGCTGAGTCACAGCCAAATCAGAAGGCATTTCTTGGCCCAGCGTGCAAGACCACTTTTCATCCAGCATGCCTTCTAAATGCCTGTGCAGAATGAAAATACAAGCCACATGCAGTACTTACCATGCAGCTGGCCACACATTACTCCTTCACGCCCCAAATAAACGCCAGCTTCTGACTCTGTGCTTGGCCAGGTGCTGCAAACCTAAGAGTGAGCCAGACATCTGTCTTGGTGATGTAGTTAGAGAGGTAGGCAGGTATGCAGACCCTTGTCGTCTGAAGTGATAAATGCTACGATATGCAAAGTGCATCTTTTGCTGTGGGAGCTGTGGGGATCCCCAAGCCCAGTGTGACTGCATGTACCCTTCCATCAAGGCTTGTGGCACCTTGGCCAGAGTTCTGGAAGCACATGAAAATCAGCTCAGCCGTATCCATAATCTAGAGGAGTCCTCCTGTTTAGAAAGAAGTAATGCTTTCTAGTTCACCCAGTCCTCTCCTGGACCACTTCACTTATTTGTGTTAATCTGTCTGGTATTTAAAACCTTCTCTTTTTTTTTTTTTGGAGTATTTTTTTTTCTTCTAATTTTATTTTATTTTTCACTTTACAATACTGGAGCTGATTATACAGAGTGAAGTAAGCCAGAAAAAAAAACCTTCTAACATTTCAACCATGTCAAAGAGATAATGTTTGATTGGCTCTGCATGTGGCCTCCCCAGTCCCTCGGTTGTCTCTCTTTGCGAACCTTTGGACTATAGCCCTCCAGACTCCTCTGTCCATGAGATTTTGATCAGTTATATCCCAATACAAAACTAAAAGTTTAAAAAAATAAATAAACAGAAAAAAAAGGTAATGTTTGGCAGACTTGATACATAAAAATGTAAAATTTCTATATGGTAAAGGACCTCTGAAACAAAGTTAAACTACAAATAACACTGGGAAAATATTTGAAGATATAAGAGACAAAGGTCAAAATTCTAATCATTTTGTCTATCAACAGGAAAAAAAAAAACAAGAAGAAAGAAGGAAGAAAAGAAAGAAAGAAATCCTATAGAAAAATAAGCTGAAGGTAACAAACAGGAAATTCATTAAAAAATATAAATGGCCAATAAACTTACAAGAACTATAAATTAAAACACCAACATACGATTTTTTGTCCATTAAATTTATGGCAAATTATAACATTAAAACACATCCCCCCCATATGTATAGACCAGAGCCACTTCATCCCAAGCTGCCAGCCCATTCATGCATTTTGACTGGCTTGTGTTGGGTGTGGGATATAGAGTTTGGGATCCCGAACTCCAGGGAGCCCCATTCCCATTGTATTCAATGTCAATATATCTGGAGCGGGTCTCTATGGAAAGTGACCTATGACCCTTGGGGCTGAGCAACACTAGGAGACCTAGATGTGAGTACGAAGTATTTATAAACTTTATTTCAGAAGAGAAATGACTCCTCATCTCTCCCGTCAATATTCAGCTAATGAGTTTTGCCTTCCTGCTTTCTCATCTGGGATGGAATCCTGGAAAGGAGACGCAGCGCTAGGAGCAGAGAGAGAATTGGGAGACCCTTCCTTACTAGCTTCCTGTGTTTTTCAGTCCTGTCTGATTGCTTCATCTCTTGTGTATCAGCTAGAGATAAGAAAAAATCTGGGGTCCAAGGATGACTTTGAATGTGTCCCCAGGCCAGTCACTCAGCCCTTGGTTAGACGTGTTTAGTCTGTGAATCCGTGGCAAAGATCCCCAGACTGTCAGTCATGTCTGAGTTTCTCTAGTACTGCATTTTGCACTTATTGGGTAACAGCCTTTCTGAACTTCAGGTTATGAGCATCAAACAAAAGGAGGGATGTGCAGCGTTATTTGCTACATTATGAAGACTTGGAATTAAGCATGCCGCTCTGTAGGCTTTACTTCCTCTCCGAGACTGTCTCTCTCTATAAACAATAAAGGTTGCTATTCCAGGCCCATGATGTGGAAGCTTGGACCGGGTGGTGAGATGGGATGGAGACAGGAGGATGGACTTTGCCCCACCTCCTCACCCCAGGCCTTCCATTTGGTGTCGGTACCGAGGGTGTCTTAACAGGCCCCTTTCACCTTACCTTTCATTGACCCCACCTTTGCTTCCTTCTTTGTGGTTCCGTCCCTTTGATATCTTCTTTGACTGCAGACACTCTCTCTGGAATTCTGTGGCTCTGATCAGATTACATGGATATGCATGGAGATGAGGAGCTGCTTGGTACCTTTGACTACTTTGGCTTCACAGCATTGAACGGGGGCCCGACGCAACCTTTCAGCCACTGAAATTGGGGAGCAAGGAATAGGGCTTACCTGTCCAGCGTGAAATGTAGGTGTCTCTGGAGACCTACCGGGAATTGACCAGGAGCTTGAAAATGACAAGGCAGAGCCTGAAACCTGATCACCAAACAGTGGGCACACCCTGCACATCGTCATCAAGCGTAGCTGGCAGGGACACATCAAAGCCACCTTCTCCAGAGAAGAGAGAGGGCCGTGCCATGCACGACAACGTTCGTATATGCATTTGGGGCTCAAAGATGAAGTGAAAGTGAAAGCTGCTCAGCTGTGTTCGATTCTTTGCAAACCCATAGACTGTAGCCTGCCAGGCTCTTCTGTCCATGGAATTCTCTAGGCCAGAATACTCGAGTGGGTAGCCATTCCCTTCTCCAGGGTATCTTCCCAACCCAGGGACTAAACCCAGGTCCCCCACATTGCAGGCAAGTTCTTTATAGTCTGAGCCACCAGGGAAGCCCTCAAAGATGAAACCCATGTACGTTTCCTCCAGGAGGACATCAGTGTGCTTACAGTGTCTATTAGCCTCAGATTATCCCTCTTTCTGGTCTTCTTTCTTCCTCCTTATTTATTGAATTCCAAACCATCTGTTCACTCTCTGCCTCCTTCTCCCCCAGGCAGAGATGTGAACACTTCTACACAGTAATGCCCTCACCTCACAGTGAGTGGGTGTTAGCAGCTCAGTCATGTCTGACTCTGTGACCCAGAGACTGTAACCCTCAAGGCTCCTCTGTCCATGGAATTCTCCAGGCATGAATACTGGAGTGGGTTACCATTTCCTTCTCCAGGGGATATTCCCGAGCCAAGGATCAAACCTGGGTCTACCACACTGTGGGCAGATCCTTTACCATCTGAGCCCACGGGAAGCCCTTGCAACGTGTCATTAAATCAAGCATCTTGAAGAGCTTCCGCTGGGAGGGCTTTTCCTTCCCTGGGATGCACATTTCAAAGGGAGACCTATGTGTCATGTTTAATGCGTGCTCCCCAGACAGATGAACACTATAGACGTGACAGAATCTTAGGTGCTTTTACCTTAATCTTAGGCTGAGTGCTCCTAGGATCCAGCATAGCAATACTGCCTGCCACGTAACCCCCTACCCTGTGCGTGCACAGCTCTGGGATCAGCAATATTGGAGACCTGCTCTAAAATGCAAAAGCCACAGTTTTCAGGAAAAAATGTCCTATCCCTGAACCACTTCAGAGCTGGGCTGTCTTGTAGAGTGGGGCAGTGGAGAGGAGGTGGGGAGAGCTAGCCCTGGACAGGAGTCAATTTTATGGATCAAGGTTGGAATCCAGTCCACACTCTAGTGGTGGAAAGTGAGCTGAATCCTACGTAAAACTATATACAGATTGCTTGTCCAGAACGTTGGTCCCTCTCTTTGGCCTCCTCCTGACAGAGAGAGGAAAGAGATGTGGGTATGGCTTTACCACGCTCATTTCCCCCCACCCCACCCACCAAGTACAGAGAATCCTACAGTCAGGTAGCCGAGGTTACCATGGGCATATACACCTGTACCTCTCACCTGAGCTCTTTCCACCTTCTTTGCAGTGAGGCAGAAAGGGAAGGTCTGTCACCTGTGAACAGGATCTCTGAGAACTAGTTTCTTTCCCTCTGTTCCAGAGGCGTGAATAAGACCCAGCATCCTTCCTGTTGCCTGCTGTCTGTCTGCATACCTTCCAATTGTCAGGGAGAGCTAAGTCAAGGTCAACCTCCTTTCCAGCCCCTGGTCACCTCTGAGAGGCCAGAGCAGGACAGTAGGGGCTGAAGCAGACTCCCTCCTTCCTCAGAGCCCAAACTTTGGAGAGTCCCTAAACAAAACCCAACCACAGCACCAACAGAAGAGAGCGTATTAGGAGAGTAAGTAAGTTTAGAAAGAATAAATATCCTTGGTTATGAGAAACAGAGATTGGGGCCTATCCTCTTTAGGGCACGTGGTAGCTTGTGGAATAATGCATTTTCTCTAATTGCACTGAAATATTTCTTTGAGAGAAAGTTTCTTGCTCAGAGGAGAAGGGAAAGCTTTCTTGCTGACAGTAAAATGCATCCCTGAAGACAAAGACTGGGGTGGTGAGGAGAGCAGCCAGAGGAAGCCAACCTGCTTCACTCACCCTTAGGTCCTGACTGCGCGTACAGGGGCTCAGGGGATGGGGGTGACCCAGGCACCGTGGTTGATCCATGATTCTGACAGTTTTGTTCTAGATGGCAAAGATAGTACCTTCATGGGCATTAGTGTGTACACTGAAAAGATTTTGATAGAATAGATAAAATTTTGTAGCAGTGTTTAATTTATTATAGTTTAAGTGAACTGTGTGTATAAAAGAGAGTATCTTTTTCTTTTAACCAGATGGAAACTGTAGTATTTCTAGAAAAAAAGGCTGTAATATATGCAGCCTACCCTAAAAATCTATTTCTGTATCCATCAATCTGGACAAAGAAAGACAAAGAGAGAATGGGTGAGCAAGGGGATCTTATGGTTAAAAGAGGGCAAATTGGGGTCATGGATGTATATTCATGCAACTTTTCTTTTGGTTTTATCATTTCCCCAAGTTAAAACAATGGCCTTTGGCTCTGTCTCCCTCTCATCAAGAGGTATACATCATCTTTCAATTATTACTAAAGTTACTTAATTTTCATTATGAAAGATTCAAACGTACACATCAGAGGAAAAATAGCACCTCCTACCTTAAAGCTGTCATTTTGCCATTTGGGACAGTACCACCTTAAACAAGCAGAGGAACAGTCCAGTTGAATTTCGTGTCCCCCACCTCTAGGAGGCAGGGCTAAGCTCCCTCAGGCCCGGCTTGGGGATCTGCTGGAAGTCTCCTGGTCCCTCACCAGTTCAGGTTCCTGCCGGGAGGGCTTCATTCTGCAAACTTTTGGAGACTTTGGACTTGCGGGACCAGAGGAGGAGCAGTGTAGGTACGAATCCAGTACTGAGGGACTGGTTGAAAGTCTGTGTGTAAAGTTGAAAGTTCAGTTTCCAACTCATACTCTGAACAGCCCAATTACCTTGCCTTCTCCTTACTAGTCTTTCCTCATGCCCACTTTACCTTGGGTAGCAGGGTCATTAACCTAATTATATTAGAGAATTCCAGAACCAATTCCAGAAAACCCAGGACTGATTCAGAGAACCCATGCTTAAATTCTGTTCCCCTGGAACCATTTCTGGTACTAAGTTCTGCGTCATTCAGGGTTTGGCCACAGAAGCATAACTAGCACGGTATGTATTTATGTATGGACATGAATATGCATATATATGGACTTTTACAAGAAACTGACTGACACCACTGCAGGGGCTGGCTAAGCATGCCCCAACCTGGTTGGGCAGAAATGGAAAGTCATGAGCAGGCTGGAGTTTCATGGGCATGAGCAGAAGCTTGCTATCTGCAGGCAACTGGGAACAGAAGATTATGAGTATGGCTTAAGCTGAAGCTTATAACTTGTAATCAGAGACATCCTCAACTTTGTCACTTGACTAAGTGGCTCTATGTGGGGAAGTATTACAGAAATCAAACGTCTGGAAAGTGGCCACCATCAACCTGGTATTATCTACTGATTTATATCTGTGATCTCCTAGGAGATTTTCCTTTCTACTCATAATGGATATCTCCCATTGGAATGATGCTTTCAACTTAAACGAATGAAAGTAGGTAGGAAATAACCTTTGAGGAGCCTCGATTCTTTCCCTGGAATGAACAGATGCCCTCATGGCTTGTCCAGTGCTAGTCTCAGGCAACAATGTTTTTTTATAGCAATAAATACTCTTTATTGAACACTTAACTGTATGCCGTCTAACTGGTTTCTCACATTTGTGCAAGCCTTGCAAGCAGAGGCACTACCTGCCTTTGTTCCTAACTATCTTCAAGACTTTCCATGTGACTCAGCAATCCTACATCTAGGTCTTAACCTAAGAGAAATGGAAACAAGTAAACACCCTTATGGAAGAAAGTGAGGAGGAACTAAAGAGCCTCTTAATGAAAGTGAAAGAGGAGAGTAAAAAAGTTGGCTTAAAACTCAACATTCAGAAAGCGAAGATCATGGCATCCAGTCCCATCACTTCATGGCAAACAGATGGGGAAACAGTGGAAACAGTGACATACTTTGTTTTCTTGGGATCCAAAATCATTGCAGATGGTAACTGCGGCAATGAAATTAAAAGATGCTTGCTCCTTGGAAGAAAGCTATGACCAACCTAGACAGCATACTAAAAAGCAGAGACATTACCTTGCCAACAAATGTCCATCTCGTCAAAGCTGTGGTTTTTCCAGTAGTCACGTATGGATGTGAGAGTTGGACTACAAAGAAGGCTGAGCACCGAAGAGTTGACGCTTTTGAGCTGTGGTGTTTGAGAAGACTCTTGAGAGTTTCTTGGATTGCAAGGAGATCCAACCAGTGCATCCTAAAGGAAATCAGTCCTGAATATTCATTGGAAAGACTGAAGCTGAAACTCCAGTACTTTGGCCACCTGATGTGAAGAGCTGACTCATTGGAAAAGACCCCAATGCTGGGAAAGATTGAAGGTGGGAGGAGAAGTGGATGACAGAGGATGAGGTGGTTGGATGGCATCAGCAACTCAATGGACATGAGTTTGAGTAGGCTACGAGAGTTGGTGATGGACAGGGAAGCCTGACATGCTGCAGTCCATGGGGTCCCAAACAGTCGGACATGACTGAGTAACTGAACTGAACTGAATTCATATAAACACCTGAGCAGAAATCAGGTTTATTGCCCATTTAAAAATAATTCAGTTCACTATATTTGAGGTTCCTCTTCTGTAACATAACCCATTGCATTTGTAAGTGACACCTGGCCTTCTTCTCTGCAGAATTAGAGCTGAGGGAACTTCTGCAAATGCTAATATTCTGGCACTACTATTCCTGGGAGCAAGAAACTGTTCATTGCTCTGACTCAGGAGTCTCATGGCTTCTCCTACCCTCCATGCCTAACTTGCTAACTTGAAAGGAGGGTGAAATCTCAGATTCTTTGAAGTTCTAGATAAACTATTATATGTGTCTGATCAATAATTACAAAAACCCTATGAGGGAAGAATTCTTTTGGGGATGTGGAAACAGATTTAGGGAGGTAAAATTTGCAAAGGTCACCATTTGTAAGTGGCAGAGAAGGTGGTAATTGAGAGTTTTGTCTCTGGAGTTGGATTGTCTGGGTTGAGGTCCTGACGTCACCATCGAATAGCTTATGTAGGAGGGGGATCTGGTTAGGAATTCTCATATTGTCTCAGTTGTCATGCTCTGTAATTTTTAACAATTTATTTTTTTAGTTGGAGGATAATTGCTTTACAATATTGTGTTGGTTTCTGCCATTCATCAATATGAATCACCGTAGGTACACATTATGTCCCTTCCCTCTTGAACCTCCCTCCCCCCTCCCACCCCATCTCACCCCTCTAGGTTGTCACAGAGCACCCGATTTGCATGCTCTGTAATCTTAAGCATAAAGGCTAGTGAGGAAATATGACTCAATAATTTAATATAAACCAAGTGCTTACTTGAATACAGATTGTCAGGACCTCTGCGTCATTTGTGGGTTACCTTATATAGAAAATAAAAGACAGGAACTAACTGAGTTTGTATGCCTCCTCTAACTCTGAAGTTACGTGTTTTAATTTATACTGTACTTCCTCTCCTATTTGTGTTTAGAATTCAGAGGTGGACCAGGAAATCCTATGACCTTTGATCTGAGGGTGCTACAATGGATCCTTCCTATAATCCTTTCCTGACCCTCCAGTGGGAGGAAAGTGGGAATAAAACAGCATCAATTTGATCTTGGAAGTGTAATATGCAAGAAAATACACTGTTTCTGAGAACCTAATGCCAGTGATTCTGTTAGATTCTTGTTGATACTTGTACCTCCAAGGAAGTCTTTCTTTTCTAGCTACACTGGCCTGTATCAAGTGAGAAAGTTCAGGTTCCTAAAGTCAACAAAACAAAGTTTACATAAGGCATAGTAAGGTCGGCAGTTTGAGTTAGAAAAATTCCTTTTATTAGGTATGAAGATTTGCTCATCTAAATGTATGTTATCTCAAGTGCCTAGAATAGCATGTAGTATGTAGTTGGAGCTCAATACAGTTTTGTTAATTAAATAAATGAATGAATATTGATATAGAGAAATATGTTTGCTTTCCTAAGTGAAAAAATGTAAGCCATAGGACAGTTTGATCTTCTTATAACTGTATATTTAATATGTGTTCTATTACCTACCATCTATCTTTTTATTATAACTCAGTGAAAGTAAAAGTGTTAGGCACTCAGTCGGGTCTGACTCCTTGTGACCCTATTGACTGTAGCCCACGACGCTCCTCTGTCCATAGAACTCTCCGGGCAAGAATACTGGAGTGGGTTGCCAATCCCTTCTCCAGTGGATCTTCCCAACCCAGGGATCAAACCCAGGTGTCCTGCATTGCAGGCAGATTCTTTACCATCTGAGCCGCTAGGGAAGCCCTGATAATCACAGTAAAAAGACCACAAAATCTTGCTGCAAATAGGCTCTGTGACATATTATGGTCTTGTACTATTGAAGTAGCTCATGTAAGCTATTTACTATACAAGGGGCAATATTTGATTATGGGAAAGCAAATTCAAAGCAGTTATCTTTTGTAGTTAGATGAGTTCTTGATCAAAGTATCTCAGCTTATGTATTTATAAAATACCTATACTTTTCTGTACCTTGAAGATGCCACTTTCTTTTCTGCCTTGGTGCCTTGAAGATGCCACTTTCTTTTCTGCCTTGGATGTTTCAACTTGTTATTTCCAGGGCACGGAATCCTGCCTTATTGACTTAGCACATGACTGGCTTCTTCAGCTTTCAGTTTAAAGGTCACCTCCTTATAGAGGCATCAGTTGTTTTGCACCCAACAACCACCCATCCTTCTTTCGGTAAAAGAGTGACAAAATTTTCCTCTGGAGTCCCACCCTGATCCCACTTTTAAGCTTGAGGTTTAGGTGGGATGGACCCCATGGCCAGCTCCAGGTGTGGTCCCAACTGGTGTAAGTCAATAAGCATATTCCTTCACCTGGGCCACCGTGATAGCTTTAGGGATGGGCTTGTAACCCAGTAAGAGCCAAGGAGATGTGAAGTGAAGTCGCTCAGTCGTGTCCGACTCTTTGTGACCCCATGGACTGCAGCCTATGAGGTTCCTCTGTCCATGGGATTTTCCAGGTAAGAGTACTGGAGTGGGTTGCCGTTTCCTTCTCCAGGAGATCCTCCCGACCCAAGGATTGAACCCAGGTCTCCCGCATTGTAGGCAGATGCTTTACCATCTGAGCCACCAGGGAAGTCTGGTGAAGGAAGTCTGAAGGAGATGTGAGAAGACGTTTATTAGGGTTTCTGAGAAAGAAAATTTAAGAGACTTCCCTTTTCCTCTACGTTCTTGAACAGTAGTTACGCTCTGGAAGGGAAGCATATCTGTGTATTCCTGTAGGAGGGGAGAGCTGGGGTAAGGAGTGGAGAGCAGTGACTGTGGAGGGCCTCTGGATGATTTCATCAATGAGGAAAGCACAGATGGGAGGCGGGCTGAAAATCTTCTGGAAGGACTTTGAGCTGCTAGACCAAACCCTGAAGGAAATGAGGCCTATTTCCAGACAAAGCAATAAATTCTTTTTAAGCCAAGTTGGTTTTTTTTGTGTGTGTGTGTGGTTGTTGTTGGTTGGTTTTGTAGTTGTTATTTAGGACACAAAGAGTTCTGATCAATATAGCTGTGCAGGGAGGATTTTCCTGATGAACTTATCTAAAGTGATTCTCTGTCCCCATTACTACTTATCATGAACTCTTTTTACTTCCTTCATATTACTTTCCACAATCAAAATTAAATTTTTTGATTTGCTGGTTTACTTGTTTATTATCTGTCTCAGCTGAGACTGTAGAGTCTTCAGGGCTGGGCACTTGTGTACCTGGTTCACTAATTATCACCAGCACCTGAAACAATGTCTGAGAAGACGGAAGTAGTGTTTATTGGATGAATGGGTTAGGAACTTTTCTGTAGATTCAAAAGTGCATTCTCCACCCCCTCCCCCAATTTCATGCTCTATGCCCCTCTTTAAAAGCAAGAAAATAGGTAGTTTATAAATACACTGCCTGAGCTCATCAGTATGAATTCTGACAGCGTTTTCCAAACAAAATAGAATCATTTTCCTGGAAGCCAGCTTTTAACATGAAATTTTATTGTTTTACCTAACCACAATTAGACTTCCAGAAGTTTTATACTTTAGTCTCAGACAAAGAATTTTTTTCACCATCTGCTTTTAATTTCGAAATGGCTCTCCAGAAGACACACATTGAAAGGGTGTTAAAGCAGAACTTAGGTAGCTTTAGAGGAGGAGCATAATGTTTTCCCCTAGAACTATGACCCAAAAGGTTGGAAATTAATTCCTTACTACTTTTAGGCAAAAAAACAACAGGAAAAAAAAAATAGACAAAAAAGCTTCTTAATTTTGTGATAGTTGCAGATAATGACCAGGAATAAATGAGATATAAACATAGTAAAAAATAGTTTAGATGCTCTGAAATATGCTGAAGAAACATCTTAGAGATTACTGTGTAGATGTTTAATCCTATTAGTAATTTTTAAAATTTATTTTTACTTTTGAAATTTTTTTATTTTTAATTTATTTATTGAAGTATAGTTAATTTAAA
>SJYQ01000124.1:521480-551227 GCA_006410935.1 Redunca redunca | reverse complement strand
TTTTTTTTAGGTAGATATATTCCCAAGTATTTTATTCTTTTCGTTGCAATGGTGAATGGAATTGTTTCCTTAATTTCTTTTTCTGCTTTCTCATTATTAGTGTATAGGAATGCAAGGGATTTCTGTGTGTTGATTTTATATCCTGCAACTTTACTAGATTCATTGATTAGCTCTATTAATTTTCTGGTGGAGTCTTTAGGGTTTTCTATGTAGAAGATCATATCATCTGCAAACAGTGAGAGTTTTACTTCTTTTCCAATTTGGATTCCTTTTACTTCTTTTTCTGCTCTGATTGCTAGGGCCAAAACTTCCAGAACTATGTTGAATAGTAGCGATGAAAGTGGGCACCCTTGTCTTGTTCCTGACTTTAGGGGAAATGCTTTCAATTTTTCACCATTGAGGATAATGTTTAGACAGTAAAATTTGAGTAGCATCAGACACATAGCAAGGATATTTAATCAACCAAGACATTTTAATAATGCAATTATCCTAGTATGTAATCCACACAAGCCTTTCAGTGGTCTTCTTTATTTATACAGTACCCACCCACGACTTGTTACCGTTGTAAGTATTCATTATGGTTTTTCCTTCAAGAACACCTGACGTGTGTTCTTAACTCCTTGTATAATGCATGAAAGGCCTCCCCTCTTGTCCCCTGACACTGGGCAAAGACCTTTTCTACCTGTGATACCCTCGCAATCAGAGCACTTTTCTTGCCACTGAATTCTTGTTTTCTCTGCTGACATCCACTTGTTTAAAAAAAAAAAAAAAATCCAGGGGAGTGAACATGTGTCCTCCTCCAGCCCTAGTTTACATCAAGGATTCCTTAGTTATTTTTGAGGCATGCACCTGTATTTGAGGCTCACTCTTCTGTTGATTAAAGGCTCAAACTTTGGGAAGCTACCTGTTTATTTATAGATTTGTTTCCAGTAAAGATGCAAATGATAAGTATAAAGGGCAGTCCTATGATTATGGTGATTAAAGTATCATTTTTCTGTGAGGCATTCACCAGTTTAATATTTAAACTAGAAATCATATTCTAACATTCTTCCTCAAAATGCTCTGTGCACCAGTTTTACCAGTTTCCTAGTTCTCTCATTAATTAAAGAGTTGAATAAAATCTTTGAGATGTATTAATTTTTTATTTATGAGTCAAGTTTTAACTTTTTGAAAACTTTATATCCCTTTGGAAGTTTCTATTGCTATTTCCAATGAAGCACAGAATCCAGGCCCTGCCCACCCTTTTTTTTGGGTATCATTACCTTGCTACATCAATACGGAATTAATATGGCCAGTGCCCAGGGCCTTCAGATGGGCTACATGCTCCTAACCCTGTTTTCCTTAATACTTACATAGGTTTGAAAGGGAAGGGCTTAAATTTTGAGGTCAGGCTTAAGAATCTTTGCAGAGATTTGACTAAAGAATATTATTAATGTTTCTGGCACATCGTGAGTTAAACTGCCTTCCTTTTGGGGCTAGCCAGAGGACTTTATCACACATCTTTCGTATCTGTTGCAAAATATTAGCAGATTCCAACTGAAGTGAAAAATAAGTGTTAATTGCTCAGTCATGTCTGACTTTGCCATCCCATGGGCCCTCCAGGCTCCTCTGTCCATGGAATTCTCCAGGCCAAAGTACTGGAGTGGATAGCCATTCCTTTCTCCAGGGGATCTTCCTAATCCAGGAGTTTAACCCAGGTCTCCTGCGTGGCAGGTGGATTCTTTACCATCTAAGCCACCAAGGAAGCAAAATGTAAGCATATTCCAACTAACCATTGTAGAAGAGACTATTTTGAATATAACCAGATGGTAAAATGATGGATACCAGTCCTCTTTGCATCTCTCCATCTGGTAAACAGTACTCTGATTTTCCTTACTTTCCCTTGGAGTCTTAGTGGGAGTTTTACTTAGAATGTCTCATTGCTTCCTAGGCAGGGAATGACATATGACCCCAACTGGGCCAATAGATGCTCTGGAACTTGACTCTTAAAGGTGCAACACACCATCTGAAATAATGACTGTGGCTCATTCATCTCAAGGTCAGGGCCCTGAAGAGGCTGCCAGCTGGCTCCTGGCACCTAAACCTCCATAAGTGCTTGGGTCCTCTCCTTTCTCAGACCTGGTTCTTCAACTTGCCTTCTATTCTGTGAGCTATCCTGTGACTTCCAATTTGTTCCAAGTTCCCAAAAAACTTCCTTTTGTTATCCAGGGTAGATTTATAGTGTTTGTACCTGGAGAACACTAAGTGATAGATTTGCTGATTATATGTCTCATTAAAATTGAAATAACAAACATTCTATTGTTTTCTTATTACCTGTTAAAACTAAGCATAGTAATTGTAAGAGCTAATAAATAACGTTGACTAAGTGCTTGTCTTTGTTCAAGAATAGCCTATTTAATCCTCACAGTGGCCCTATGACGTGAAGAAACTGAAGGTCAGAGGGGTAAAGTAACTGGCTCTAGCTTGCATTCTATAAGTCGTGGGGCTGGGGTTTGAACTTGGGCAGTCTGACACCCAGTTCCTTGCTCTTCATCAGATTTCTCCTTGGGACAAAAACACCCTGTTAACTGATTGAAAAACAACCTTGCGGGTGACTTCCTGCTATTGAGTGACTTTTATTCTCAGGATGATTTTTACTTTTCGAATCTAACACAATCCAACAGACGACTAGAAGTTATATGTTTATTAAAGCATTGGCATGAAGGAGAGCATTCTGTGCTTTCTGAATGTGGAGTGGCTCTGCAGTGGATTGAAGGAAGGGGTTTCAGTTCTCCAAAGTGACTCTCTGGGTTTCCTCTGCTTTCTTTATAGCTCTCTTCTACCCTTTTGAGGTCTGTTCTATTGAAGACCCACCCAACTGGACACAGAGCTGACTGAGGAGGTGACTGCAGAAGACCCATGCTGTGTCATCTTTCCTCTACTTACCCACTTGCTTATTTTTGCCTCATTAATTAACCTGTCTGAGCACCAGAATTGCTGGGGAAATCTTTATAGTCATGTGGGTTCCCAGGCCTATTCCAGACCTCTTAGAAGTGGGATCCAGGAATCTGAGTCTTATGTTTAGGGTCCCTTGCAAAGGAAAGAATTCTGAGAATCCTTGGGTTCTTTTGACCCTTACCGTGGTCTTTGATTTCTTTGAATATTGATTTCCCAGTCTGTAGAACGGGGAAACAGGACCTGCTCTGTTTGCCTTACTGGTTATTATGAGGCTGCTGACTATGAAAACATTTTGGTGAAAGCTTTACTATCCTTGTTTTAAAGAAAAGGCAGTTTGTAAAAGACGTTTTACACTGCCAGGGAAATGGAAGCTTGCAAAGTACCAGTGTCATAAACACACACAGTTCTCTCAAATGCAGATGGTATAAGACATGTTTATGGAGACTCATTGCCATTGCTGGCCTGGATCTACCTAAGAACAAAAGTCATTCTGAAGAGGAGTATAGGGAATCCTCCACCTGCACCGCTACCACAATCCCAAACCTGGACAATGAGGCCGAAAGTTCTTTTAACAAAGAAAAGCCTTTTATTCCATAAATAAGGCTCTTCTTATCTTCAAAATGAAGACCATGACATCTGGTCCCATCACTTCATGGGAAATAGATGTGGAAACAGTGGAAACAGTGTCAGGCTTTATTTTGGGGGGCTCCAAAATCACTGCAGATAGTGACTGCAGCCATGAAATTAAAAGATGCTTACTCCTTGGAAGAAAAGCTATGACCAACCTAGAGAGCATATTGTAAAGCAGAGACATTACTTTGCCAACAAAGGTCTGTCTAGTCAAGACTATGGTTTTTCCAGTGGTCATGTATGGATGTGAGAGTTGGACTGTGAAGAAAGCTGAGTGCCGAAGAATTGATGCTTTTGAATTGTGGTGTTGGAGAAGACTCTTGAGAGTCCCTTGGACTGCAAGGAGATCCAACCCGTCCATTCTAAAGGAGATCAGCCCTGGATGTTCTTTGGAAGGAATGATGCTAAAGCTGAAACTCCAGTACTCTGGCCACCTCATGCAAAGAGCTGACTTATTGGAAAAGACTCTGATGCTGGGAGGGATTGGAGGCAGGAGGAAAAGGGGATGACAGAGGAAGAGAAGGTTGGATTGCATCGCTGACTCAATGGACATGAGTTTGGGTGGACTCCAGCAGTTGGTGATGGACAGAGAGGCCTGGCGTGCTGCGATTCATGGGGTTGCAAAGAGTTGGACACGACTGAGCTACTGAACTGAACTGAACTATCTTCATAACACACTTCATGAGATTAACAACTTTACTCAAACTGTCCCAGTGGTGAAATACTGACTGAAATCTTCTTCCATGATCCCTACTTGAGAGTAGCTCCGGAGAGGGCTGAGCAGTGTGCAGGAACCTGTGCAAACCACCCAGCAGTTGGGCAAGGGGGGAAGGGCTGCAATTAAGAGGTTGGAGAGCACAGACCTGAAACACAGGGAGACAAGCGTAAAATAGTACTCACACTTCAAAATCTTTTCTACGGCCAGCTCCTGGTTTGATACCTTATTTTATTAATATTTGTAAGTGGGCAGCAGCTTCATCTTTGTTGCTGTAGATTTGCCTGCCTTTGGTGAATGTTTAAACTATTCTTGAAATTTTTCTTGAGATGATAAACACTTGTAAGTTTCTCATTTTATAATTGGCTCATATATTGCCTCATATTTTATTATTGGGGGAAAGGAGAGAGGAAGTTAGAAATCTAATTTCTAATTCAATCTAGCAGTTTTGAAGTTAACATTTTTCAGTTGGTTGATTTAACTGGGTCTTATTCAAATTATAATTATCTGACTCCCCAGTAATACATAACATTTTTGTTAAGCTGTTCTTTCAAGATAGCTCTGATTCCATGGGAGGAAAAGACTATATAAAAAGTTTGCCATCAAGGCTACCATTTCCCTTTCAGAAATCATGCATGCTCTATTTAAGGTCATGGGTATTTTGGGATTTGAGATAGCAAACAATCTTGACATTTTTGGTCAATGCTTGCAAAATAACAAAGACGCAAAGGAGAAAAGAATTGCAGGAAGTGGAGCTGGCTGGTGGAGAGCGGAGAGGAGATCCGGCCTTGTATGCTTCAGCCTTCCACAGGCTGGGGACTCTCACTATCTGACACCTCCAGTGACCTGTGCCAGATATCAGCTGTAGTCCCAAAGACTGCAGACTCACCCTGATCAAAAACAGACACGCCCCGAACCGAAAACAACTCAGGCACTGGCTGGACTTCAGTATTTAGGGAAAAAACTTTTTGTTGGTTTCATCTTTCTTAACTAACTTAATAATCAGTATGTGGGTATTGGACAACACATTTATGGTTTGGGAATCTGTTTCAAAGAAAGGAAGAAGAGATGGAAGAGACAAGGGAAGGAGGGAGGGGAAGAAAGAAACCTATTAGCTATGTGTTTTTTTGTAAATTGCTCTGCCAGCATTAAAACAAGAGATGAAATGTCATACAGGACTGCTTTAATGTTTATTTTTTTCCCTAGACAGAGGTCCAAGAATCATGTATAATCCAAACTTTTTTTGTAGTTTTACTCAGTGAGGTTTCCAGTATTCATGTTGGAATCGATGCGACTTGAAAGCACCATGGCCTCTGCAGACCTATGTGAACTTTGACACCAATCCTTCTCTTCCACAAACTTGCGTCCAGTTTCCCTGCCAAAGTGGGCACATGAGAACAGCTGGCTCAGCTCTTAATGGTGAGAGGAAAAAAAAAATAGACAGTTTGGACTTCATTTTCTGCTGACACCATGTTTTGAATTGGTATGTCTTGACATTTTAGATGGAAAAGATCTCCTAAGTCAGAAAGTAAGTTGTTCGGTAATGCAGGGAAAGCAACTGAAAAAATACCCTTGGGGAACGTGAGCCACAGTTCCCATTCTGCTGTGAAAACCTCATGTCTTTACAGTATTACCACCAGCTCTTTCCTTTGGGAAAAATGCAATTTAGACTTTCTCCTATCTCTTTTTTTTCTTTTGAAAGTTATTACATGCATTTTTAGAATGTTTATTCCATAGTTAAAGCATGTGTATTTTAGCATTTTTAGCACGTGTAGCCTAAGATCCATGGTGGACCTGTCCTCCCGGAGCGCTGGTTCTCACTGTCTTCACAAGGCAACAGTCCTACTCACAGGTCAGTCTGGTGGACTGGGGAAGGGGTCACTTAGTTCTTCCACACCATTTTCAGCCACCTCTCCCAGCTACAACTAAATATCCAAGCAATATATAACTAGAGCTGATTTACTTTTCTGTACAGCAGAAATTAACACAACACTGGGTGGTGGTTTAGTCACTAAGTTGTGTCTGACTCTTGTGACCTCATGGACTGCAGCCCACCAGGCTCCTCTGTCCATGGGATTCTCCAGGCAAGAACACTGGAGTGGGTTGCCATTTCCTTCTCCAACACAACACTGTAAAACAACTATACACTCCAGTAAAAATGTTAAAAAAACAAAAACAAAACTGTGGTTGCTATGTAGTTTCAAGACAAGTTCATCAATTCCTCTCTCTTGTGTCTCCTAAGGCCACATAGACAGATTCCAGAGCTCCCCTGCCCTGCAGTATTTGGCTGTCTAGGTGAAATGGAGATTTTAGGATTGTGGGGATAGCTACCCCACATGACTAGTGAGGATTCAATGAGATAATAGGTAAAGCATCCAGCCTAATTAGTCCCCAACTGGCAATACATTTAATGCATGTTAAAAATGTTAGTAAAAGTTCTCTAAGTTAGTTCACCTAGGTTCTCTGTAATTCAAATGTCTACTAGACCAGGTTCTTCAATCCACTTGAATTAGTTCTCTAAAAGGGGAGCAGATGAAATCTGAATTGGAAAAGGGGCCAGATTCCCAATTAGAAGTAATTTTACCTGTGTTCTCTTTAATGGGATTTAACATCTAGGTGTCATAGGTATTTTTTTTAAGTTATTAATGAATATCTACAAGAGCAATTCAAGACGATAAAGTCTGAATTCCTAAGAAGGCACTGACCTGGGGCTTGTTTCACACAGTGTTTTCTACCTGTCCACATAGACCTTTTGCTTGCAGCTATGATGTCTGTCTCCAGCAGTGCCAAAAAGGATCATCTTGGAGTCCTGGAAGATGGCCAGGTCACATCTTTGTTGTGGTGGTTGGCACAGTTTCTGGGATAAAGGAAATTCTTGCTTGAAGGGACCCATTTGTTCTTAGGCTTAAGTTTGCAATATGTGAGCTGAACCCTGGAATTTATATATGTAATTGCTTTTGCAGGGGTAAGAGATATAGAGAGCCAGTCGTAACTGGTTTGTTCAAATTGAGCCCAGAGCCAGGAGACTTGTGACAGGAGGGGCAGAAAGGCCAGATCAACTTGGCAGCAAGAGTCTCAGGCTGTTCAGACCAGTTGAACATGCTCATGGGAGCAGGATGCATCCTGGGGGAAACCAGGTCCAAAAATAATGGCCTTAGCCAGCATGAGGGTGTCATGACTTTGGTTTTCTGTGGCTGACTCATTTTGACAAAGCTTTGCAAAGATGGCAAATATATATTGTACAAGTTTGTATGCAAATTAAAAATCAAGAATATGGATTTTTATGTCGTGGCAGACTGTAAACTTAAAACTTAGTTCTAATGATGGAATGTTCTACTTATTATGATATAGAGCACCACCCAATTCTTTCATGGATGTGTGAAATGATGAGAACATAGTAAAAGAGAGAACAATGTTTCTCAAGAATCTGTGGACACCTAGAGGTCTAAAGACATTATTTTCAGGTCCTTGTATTTTGTGGTATGTGTGTGTTTTTAGTTCTATGGTGATATTTAAAATTATTATTCACCCTTACATGAGTAAACTATTTTTTTCACAGTTGTACAACCAAAAAGTCTTTTAAAAACATATCTTGGCTCAATATGTTTTAAACCAGGGACTTGGCATATTCTTGATTCTTATAAAAAGTTTTTACTAAATTTCCCCTGGTGGCTCAGTGGTAAAGAACCTGCCTGCAACGCTGGAGTCATAAGTTTGATCCCTGGGTCAGAAAGGTCCCCTGGAGTAGGAAATGGCAACCCACTCCAGGGTCTCTCTTGCCTGGAGAATCCCATGGACAGAGGAGCCTGGAAGGCTACAGTTCGTGAAGTCACAAAAGGTTTGGACACAACTTAGTGACTAAACAACAACAACAACTATTTACTCAAGCATGAGAAACACTATAATCTTGGGCAGATGAGTTAACATGAGCCCTAATTTCTTGATCTACAAAATAGGATTTATAAGGCCTCCTTCAGAAGATTGCTATGGATTAAATGAGGACGAAAGTTATAAAGCACTTGAAACTTAGTGGTGATAGTCACTCGGTCATATTTGACTCTTTGCAAGCCCATGGACTGTAGCTTGCCAGGCTCCTCTGTCCACGGAATTCTCCAGGCAAGATTACTGGAGTGGGCTGCCATTTGCTTCTCCAGGAAATTTAGCAGGTGCTCACTAAATGTTAGTTCTCTTCTCTTTCTGAGCTCCTTTTCTTCATTCTCTGAGGTTACAAAGAAGTATTAAACTGCAAATAGTTATCTTCTCTTCCTCAAGTAAAAAAAGTAGATTGGTTTTAGCAAATTCAGCATTTGTCAGGCTTTTAGAAAATTACACTTAGTCATGACGTCACTCTGGAGTCTTGAGAAGGAATCTGAGTAGAACACTGAAGATGACCCAAGGGTAACTGGAGGGCCTTATATTTTCCAGCCTTCTGTGATTGTCCTTCCTCTTAATATGTAAATCAGAATTATTTGAACTCCCATTTGCTTGCTCAAATGAAGCTCGTTTCCCTTCCAGGTGTTTTTGAGAATTCCCTGGAGTATGTTGACCAGAGCATCAGTGACATGGAGCCTTAATTCTTATGGCATCAGTTGAAGAGCCATCATCTTTGCTCCCACGAGCTGCCTCCCGGGCCCACATCAGAGACGGGAAACACAGGCCTGCCCCAGTGAGAGGGCCACACAGGCCCTCTGGTCTGGGGAGCCCTGGCTCTGCTCCTGTTGCGCAGCTCTTGTCAATCATGTACTATTTGTGGGTATAGGCACTAAAGTGTTATGTGGACTGTCCACAGTCCAAAATAGGAGGTGGATTAATCTGTGTCGTATGGAGCTGTTTTAGTTACACGTGTACTTTCTGTACTGTTTCACTAAGAATATTTCCCTGCACATTCGCACTGTTCTCTAAACACATCGAGGGAATATTTGCCCTTGTTCATGCATTCATTCTTTCGTCTTCCATCCTTGTATACCTCTCTTCTCTCTTTTTTTCTCTTCCTACCTCCCTTCCTTCCTTCTATGCTGGGGGGTTAAATATATAAATTTTTATGCTACTACTTATTTTTGATCTCTTAACTGTGGCCAGATACTTAATGATTTTATAGATATGTCATTTAATTTCATATAGAAATATGTATTATATAATATAGAATTTTATATAAGTAGCCGACTCATTGGAAAAGACACTGATGCTGGGAAAGATTGAAGGCAGGAGAAGAGGGCGACAGAGAATGACATGATTGGATGGTATCACTGACTCAATGAATATGATTTGAGCAAACTGCAGGAAATAATAAAGGACAGGGGAGCCTGGCATGCTGCAGTCCACAGGGTCGCAAAGAGTCGAACATGACTTAGTGGCTGAACAACAACAATATATCATAAACACAATAACATACAAATATAACATACTTTTATATATAATTTAAATATAAAACTTATATTTGTATAAATTATACATGCATTTAATCCTCAAACCCACGTTTTACCCATGTTTGTAGATAAACTAATGCACAGAGATGTCTGCTCTCAAGGAACATTTATAGATGCTGGACTCTATGTTCCCGGTCTCTCCAACCGTGACTAAAGTAAGATCACAATTCCGCCTTTGTATACAGGCTTTCATGACACAAACTTTCAACCTATGTGACTGGCCCAAGTCCAATATTCCTCTGGTTTCTTTCTGCAAACACCACCAGGAAAGTCCCAAAGCATATGCCACAGAGCAAGAATTGAGATTCTCCCACTTCAGCCTTTTGGCATTGCAGCGTGTTGCTTTCTCATCACTAGCGACCTTTGTGAAGGTTAACTGCTCCAGCAGCCTCAGCAGTACTTCAGACACTGTCTGCTCCCTCACTGTGGCCTTGAAAAGAAACACTGCTGGTTCGTCTCTCAGCTCTTCCCTTAGAAACACAGTCAAGCTGCCAGGTCACTGATTTAAGCGTGAACCTGGAAGCATGAACCCAGAGTTGGTTAAGCGACTTGATCTCAGATATGCTTCACAGAGCAGGGACCTGTTCACCCTAGCCCCTTGGCACCTCTGTGACTTGGAATTCAGGCCCCAGAGAAAGATGGTGGAAATTTCTGCCTACTGCCACACAGCTAAGTGAGTAAAAGACTATTAGAAGTGGTTCTTTTTGGACAAAAACAAATTCTGGGTCTTTGATCTAGAAGGCAGAAATTGATTGGGCATTTTACAACAGCATATTCTAGATCTTTCGAGTTAGTCTTAACATCCAGACAATTTGGGGCACAGATGACAGTAGATTCCTACAGCCTTAAAAAACCACATCATCACAGTGGAGCCCCCACCTCCAGCTTCAGCATTTTTACCATGGCAACAGTGCTTCATGCCCTTAGGAGAGGGCTGAGGCATTTTAATTTGATGGGGATATTACATTGTAACCTTTTAGAGTGTTTTAGAATCATTCCATGTGGTGAATGAACTGTGATTGTAAATGATCCTCTGGAAAAGAACATCTGTCTCACACTTTGAGCTACTGATCTGTGAACATGTAGGCAAGAGGAACAGGAAGGTGGAGGCTATGATCTGTTCACCTGGTGGTAATTAAAGCACACACACACACCTCACATGACTTCTCACTGCCAACACAGGCACTTATGACTGGGCCAGTTCACATTTATGCCCTCCCCACCTCTATCCCCTTGTCTTTCTTTCTCTGTTGTCTGAGTTACACGTATGCTTAGTCAGTCAGTCGTGTCTGACTTTTTGTGACCCCGTGGACTGCAGCCCACCAGGCTCCTCTGTCCATGGGGATTCTCCAGGCAAAAATACTGGAGTGGGTTGCCATGCCCTCCTCCAGAGAACCTTCCCAAGCCAGGGACTGAACCCAGGTCTCCTGCATTGCAGGTGGATTTTTTACCATCTGAACCACCGGGGAAGCCCATGAATACTGGAGTGGGTAGCCTATCCCTTCTCTAGCAGATCGTCCCGACCCAGGAATCAAACCAGGGTCTCCTGCATTGCAGGCAGATTCTTTACCAGCTGAGCTACCAGGGAAGCGGGAAAGTGTTATATTTGTAATTTTTCTTGTGTTTTTCTCTCAGGCCTCATATACTTTGCCGAAGTTTCTCATTAGCACATGAATGGCAGACTGAAGCCTGCAGGGGAATGTCTTCCAAATCTTCACCATCAACTGCACCAGGGTGGTCTGTACACATTTTGAAGCCTTACAAATGAGGGCAGAGGCAGAGGAAGATGGTCATTGAGTCCAATGACACAGTCATGAAATATTTGTGAAAAACTGTGAAATAAAATTGTTGCCTTTTTATTATTTTAGAATTGTTTTCAAGGGCTTTTTAAAAACCAAGTTTATTCTTCTTTTTCCTGAGAAGCATTATTTTTGCATTGTCTGGCAGATTTTGTCAGTCTATGTCAGTTTCTCCTATTTGTTTTTACAGTGTCTATTATTTATGTCAAACCACCGTGCTATCTTCAAGTAGAAGGCTGAATTGATAGTTTTATCTTTGAGGAAACTACTGTAGGTTGTTTTTATAACTAGTCTGCTGCTGCTGCTAAGTCACTTCAGTCGTGTCTGACTCTGTGTGACCCAGTAGACAGCAGCCTAACAAGCTCCCTCATCCTTGGGATTCTCCAGGCAAGAACACTGGAGTGGGTTGCCATTTCCTTCTCCAATGCATAAAAGTGAAAAGTCGTGTCCGACTCTGTGCGACCCCATGGACTGCAGCCCACCAGGTTCCGCCATCTAACCTTAAGCAAATTAAGCATAAGCAAATTGAAGATTAACTTCTTTAGGAGAACATGTCTTTAATTCACTTGGTTACTAGGCAACCAAATAAAAAATGATGAATTTCCTCTTAAGTAATAACGGCACCCCACTCTAGTACTCTTGCCTGGAAAATCCTATGGATGGAGGAGCCTGGAAGGCTGCAGTCCATGGGGTCGCTAAGGGTTGGACACAACTGAGCGACTTCACTTTCACTTTTCACTTTCATGCATTGGAGAAGGAAATGGCAACCCACTCCAGTGTTCTTGCCTGGAGAATCTCAGGGACGGGGGAACCTGGTGGGCTGCCGTCTATGGGGTCGCAGAGAGTCGGACACGACTGAAGTGACTTAGCAGCAGCAGTAGCAATCTTAATTGACTTTTTACTATTAGTTGGAATATAATGCAATGTTTTAGTATGGACTACGAATGAGCTTAAATAGTACAATTTTAGGAAAGGACAGACAAAATTAGCATGGCAAGTGGAACCACTTTGAAGTGCTATGAATTAATGTATAGGCCACATATTATTGTTATTTTTAGTTTCTCGGTTGTATCTGACTCTTTTGTGACCCCATGGATTGTAGCCCACCAGGCCCCTCTGTTTATGGGAATTCTTCAGCCAAGAATACTGGAGTAGGTTGCCATTCCCTTCTCCAGGGGATCTAACACCTGTCTCCTCCATTGGCAAAAGGATTCCTTACCACTGAGATGCCAGAGAAGCCCTCACATATTATTACTAGAAAAATGAGATTCCCAGAGCTTTCTAGAAAGCCATACCTATGTCACCCAACTAGTTTGTTGGCCTTCAAACTGGTAAATCTTTTTTCTGTCTAATATGTTATTTCTGTGGACTAGATAAAAGAAACCTTTTCTCCATGCTGCCAGAATTCCAAACTGAGTAGCTGGAGTGTAAGGAGCTTTTAGAATACAATGTGGATAGCTGAAACAGCTACTAGCCTTTGGCTCAGGTGTTTATTTTATTTTATTCTATTTTATCTGGGGGAGGGTCATGTGGCATGTAGGATCTCAGTTCCCTGACCAGGAATCGAACCCATACCATCTGCAGTGGAAACGCAGAGCCTTAACCACTGGACCACCAGGGAAGTCTGGCTCAGGTGTCTACTGTTGAGATGGTAACATATGACCAGGCTGAAAGACAAGTGTCAGCAGTATAATAGGGCTGTTAATGGAAAGACGATGTGAATGATTTCCGAGGAACAGGGTGAACCATCTTTGGTTGCTGTTAACTGTTATTGTTGGTAATCATTTCTCTTCCTTTCTACAGATGCTGTGATTAGTGGTCAATAACTCATCTCAGCAGCTATCCTTTTATAGGCTTTCATGGATTGATAGAACTTATATATTTCAAAATATTTTAATATTGGAGGACCTTGGAAGTCTAGCTGAATTCTGTCTTTTTATAGATGAGGAAAATGAGGCTCAGGGCAGATACACGACATTCTAAATTGGATTTTTTTTTGCTGCAGAGTGAGGTCTGGATTTCAGGTCTCCTGGCTCCTGGATCATTCTTATTTTTCCCATATCCCGTACCTCCTTTGCATATCAGTTTCATTTACTCACTACAGGTAGAAGTGACCAATTTTAGGAATTTCTCCTACAAGAGGAGAAGATGTTTCTTCCTAATGCCTGGAAGTATGGCCGTCTGTACATTTTTTTCTTTTTTTTGGCTGTGTTGAATCCTTGTTGAGGCACGTGGTATCTTTAGTTGCAGCATGTGGGATCTAGTTCCATGACCAAGGATTGAACCTGAACCCCCTACACTGGGAGCATGGAGTCTTAGACACTGGACCACCAGGGAAGACCACTTCTATACATCTTGCTCAAGTCTGTGCATCCTTTTTCAGTCCATCACTCAAGGTATCTATTTCCCAAATACTCACCAGATATTTAGACTCGGTGCAGGGGCTCTCTTATGGAAACAATTGCTATTGAGTTTATAGAATAATACTGTTGTTGTTCAGTTGCTCATTTGTGTCTGACTTTTTGTGACCCCATGGACTGCAACACGCCAGGCCCCTGTCCTTCACCATCTCCCCAAGTTTGCTCAAACTCGTGTCCATTGAGTTGGTGATGCCATCCAACCATCTCATCCTCTGTCATTCCCTTCTCCTCCTGCCTTCAGTCTTTCTTAGTATCAGGGTCTTTTCAAACGAGTTAGCTCTTTGCATCAGGTGGCTAGAGTATTGGACCTTCAGCTTCAGCATCAGTCCTTCCAATGAATATTCAGCACTGATTTCCTTTAGGATTAACTGGTTTGATCTCCTTGCAGTCCAAGAACTCACAAGAGTGTTTTCTAACACTATAGTTTGAAAGCATCAGTTCTTTTTTTTTTTTAAATCAATCTTTTTTTTCTTATTTATTTATTTATCATTTTACTTTACAATACTGTATTTCTTTTGCCATACATTGGCATGAATCAGCCACGGGTGTACATGAGTTCCCAATCCTGAACCCCCCTCCCACCTCCCACCCCATACCATCTCTCTGGGTCATTCTAGTGCACCAGCCCCCAGCATCCTGTATCCTGTATCGAACCTAGACTGGCGATTCGTTTCTTACGTGATAGTATACGTTTCAATGCCATTCTCCCAAATCATCCCACCCTCTCCCTCTCCCACAGAGTCCAAAAGTCTGTTCTATACATCTGTGTCTCTTTTGCTGTTTCACATACAGGGTTATCATTACCATCTTTCTAAATTCCATATATATGTGTTAGTATACTGTATTGGTGCTTTTCTTTCTGGCTTACTTCACTCTGTATAATCAGCTCCAGTTTCATCCACCTCATTACAATGGATTCAATTGTATTCTTTTTAATGGCTGAGTACTACTCCATTGTGTATATGTACCACAGCTTTCTTATCCATTCATCTGCTGATGGACATCTAGGTGAAAGCATCAGTTCTTCAGCGCTTGGCCTTCTTTAAGGTCCAACTCTCACATCCATACATGATTACTGAAAAAACCATAGCTTTGACTATACAGATCTTTGTTGGCAAAATAATGTCTCTGTTTTTCAATATGCTCTTCCTCGATAGCTCAGATGTCAAGTGTTTGCCTGCAGTGCAAGAGACCTGGGTTTGATCCCTGGGTTGGGAAGATCCCCTGGAGAAGGAAATGGCAACTCACTCCAGGACTCTTGCTTGGAAAATTCCACGGATGGAGGAGCCTGGTAGCCTACAGTCCATGAGGTCGCAAAGAGTCGGACACGACTGAGCAACTTTGCTGGTTCACTGGTAGGTTTGCCTTGGCTTCTCTTCCAAGGAGCAAGCATCTTTTAATTTTATGGCTGTAGTCACTGTCTGCAGTGACTTTGGAGCCCAAGAAAATAAAGTCTGTCACTGTTTGCATTGTTTCCCCATCTATTTGCCATGAAGTGATGGGACTGGATGCCATAATCTTCATTTTTTGAATGTTGAGTTTTAAGCCAGCTTTTTCACTCTTCTCTTTCACCTCCTCTTTCACTCTTCTCTTTCTCCTTCACCTTTTTTACTTCCTATTCACTTTCTGCCTTAAGGATGGTCTTGAAAAACTTGGATAGGAATAGATGGCAATTATTGATAAACCTGTCATTAGTTCATGGAAAACTGCAAACATTAAGGACAATATAGTAAATTTTCAGATAGCCAATTTTATTCAATTAATTTTTGAAATCCGAGTTTGGAGCTTTTCATTTTTTTCTTCATTCAATGTTTGTGACAATGGGGACTGTTGGAAATACAGTGACTTGTCCTCATGTACAAGTGAAGGACACAAATTTTGAACAATTAAAACACATATTTCACATGACAGTAAGTCCTATGCAGAAAATAAAGCGGAATATCAGGACAGAGAATGCCTGGAGTAAGACAAGTGTAGGCTAACTCAGGTAGAGTGATTAGGGTAGTTAGGAAGGTCTGTGAGGAAGCAGAATTTGAGTGAAGGATGGATGAAGAGAAGGAACCACCAAGTAAAGACTTAAGGAAAGAACATTTCTGTCAGAAGAAATCATGTGCAAAGTTCCTGAGGTGGGAATGGACTCGGTGGTAGTAGACGTGGAATGAGAAAAAGTGGAGAACAGAAGCGAATGAGGTCACAGAAGTAGTCAGGGGCCAGGTCATGCAAGTAGGGCATTTGGATTTTATTCCACATATAACAGGAAGTCCTTTGGAAAGTTTTAACCTAATAGAGTAACAGAAAGAAAGAAACTGAAGTCACTCAGTCATGTCCAACTCTTTGCGACCCCATGGACTGTAGCCTACCAGGCTTCTCCATCCATGGGATTTTCTAGGCAAGAGTACTGGAGTGGGTGGCTATTTCCTTCTCCAGGGGATCTTCCCAACCCAGGAATGGAAGCCGGGTTTCCTGCATTGCAGGCAGATGCTTTACCCTCTGAGCCACCAGGGAAGCCCCAGTAGAGTAACAGAGAGGGAGACAAGTTAAGAGGTTATAGCAGTAGTGTTAGGAGAGAAAATAAAGACATAGACCAGGGAGGCTGAGTTGGAAATGGAGGTGATGAAAAGTGGCAGATGGGGTATGTCTTAGATGTTGAACTGACAGAATCTGCTGAAAGACTAAGTGGGAAAAATACAAAAAAAAAAAAAAATTAGAAAAAATATAGAAGTGTGGCACACAGACTTTAAGGTGGTCTCCCTGACCACTGCATCTTGGTGTTCATGTGCTTGTTTAATCCCCTCCCTGACTTTTCTGCTTTTTTCCCCTGTATTTTAAAAAATTATGATATATTGAGATTGTACAATACTGAGAAGTATAGAACAAAGTACAATTGTTGGAGGACAATTTCTCTACAATATTGTGTTGCCTTCTGCCACAAGTCAACACGAATCAGCCATAGGAGTGTGGCTGGGACCTGTGACTAACTTTTAACGAGTAAAATATGGCAAAGGTGATGGGATGTGACTTTTGTGACTACTTTATATAAGAATCCATCTGGCTAGAAGGCTTTCTCTCTTTCTCCTTTGCCAGCTTTGAGAAAGCAAGTTGCTATACTATCCGAGGGCCTATGGAGAAAGTCCTGTGGCAAAGAACTATGGTTGGCTTCTAGGAACTGACAGTGGCCTCCAGCTAACCTCAAGCTAGAAGCCTGGGCCTTCAGCCCTTCAACCACAGGAATTGAATGTTGCCAAAACCTCATGAGCTTGGAAGCAGGTCACTAGCTGAGCTTCCAGATGATAACTGAAGGAGAACTAAGATTACACATCTAGATTGTAGCCCCTGCAGTGCCTTGCTGAGCTCTGACCCCTGACCTATTGAAAATATGAGATACTAAATGTATTGTTTCAAGCTGCTAAATTTGTGGTCATTTGTTACACAGCAATAAAAATGTAATACGCATAGGATGTTTCATTCAACTTTTCTAGTCTTAGTATCATGAAGTGTTTAAACAATAAAAACCCCATGATTCTGGGACATGGCCCACCTGATTTACAGACTGGCAAAACAGCCACAGAGGAAGCAACACGTCCGAGGCCACGGGACTCTCTAGGAATTAGAAGCCCACCTCCTGCTTCCCCAGCCACTGCTCTTGCTGATGCACTCTCCTGCCTTCTAGTAAACGTCGTTTTTGTTTGTTACTGTTAGTCTGTGCGATTATATTTTTATTTATTGAGGCTTGTCAGAAAAAAAGACATCTTTCTGTACCTCACCCAGGAGATCTGCCCATGTGTGATTTATTTGAATTCTTACCTTGAGACCTGTGGGGCCTCCATTGTGGGAATGAAGTGACATCAGATTAGGAAGAACCCTTTAGACTCCTCCACACACAGCTCATTTTTCAATGTCCTGCCCAGCCAAGGCAACACATCTCTCTCCACATAAATTCTTGGGAGCCTTCGGAAACTCTTGCCCTGCTTATGTGGCCTCTCCCGGGAAACCGAACCACAGTAGGGGTCACTGAAGGGCCACTGGGTTGAAGTGGAAAGCCAATAAATAGAAAATAGTTTTGAAATAGAAGGAAAGAAGGAAGAAAGGAAGGCAAGCAAGGAAGGAAGGACAAAAGGAAGGAAACTACATCACAGCAGTGCAACCTAAAATGCCAGTGACCCTTGGTGCTCATGATTAAACATATAAGATTAAATACAATGAATGTCTCTTATTAGCTGCTGTCAAACCTGATAGATGCATCTCACACTATTTTCTATGTCCACTGCCAGAGACAAGACACAGGAACTGAATTTTGGTTAATGCTGCTCTGGAAGTTGCTCTTTTTTATGTAGTTCATGAAGTATTGGGAGGATTGAGCGAACAGCCTCATAGTGTCAGGTTTGTCAATAATTGTCACATATTTTTGTGCCCTTTGTCTCTTGATCTGTTCCTTGCTTATCTAATACAAAGGTACTATTTTTATTCTTCTATTAACAATACTAGGATGAGGAGAAGGAAGTCCTCTCTCTTGTGTATGAGCCAAGGCATTGGGGTTGAGTGAGTGAGACAGGTACCAGGGATAGTGTGAAAGATGACAAATCAACCTCCATGTGCAGCAGACAACCAAATGTTTTTCTGTAGGTTGCAGTAATTTTGGATGACTCAGGAGAAAATGAGACTCATAAATAATTATAGTTTAAGTTACCAACCTTTAGGTTGGACTCTTACTCAGCTGTTTGATATAAGCAAATACTAGCAGACACATTTTATGGGAAAATGTTTCACCTGACCTAAGTACATAGGAATATTTACTGAAATTCTGAAAATAATGTGAGATTAAAAAGCTTCCTCATTCCTTTTACTGAGAAGATGCCCACTCCCTGCCAACCCTATTCCCCCTGCTGCTGCTAAGTCACTTCAGTCGTGTCCGAGTCTGTGCGATCATCCCATTGACGGCAGTCCACCAGGCGCCCCCGTCCCTGGGATTCTCCAGGCAAGAACACTGGAGTGGGTTGCCATTTCCTTCTCCAATGCAGGAAAGTGAAAAGTGAAAGTGAAGTCACTGAGTCGTGTCCAACTCTCAGTGACGCCATGGACTGCAGCCCACCAGGCTCCTCCATCCATGGGATTTTCCAGGCAAGAGTACTGGAGTGGGGTGCCATTGCCTTCTCCAACCCTATTCCCCCACCACCCTGCAAAAATACTTTCTTCATTTGCCAGGATCCTGAAACTGAAGAAGTAAATGTTTTATTCTTTGCTTATTTGTTGTTTATCTAAAATTTATAAAATTCAGGAATGATAACATTTGAAGCTTTGTCAGCTATTTATACATGAAAGTGAGTCTATCCCATCATTTCCTGGAGGCAGTATAGGGGAGGGGTGAGGAGGCTGGTTTGAGAGTGAGGAAGATTATAAGGGAGGAGGAATGAGGGGGGCATATGTGGGAGATTCACTTGGGGAAGGTCAGGCAAAGGGAAGGGAGCTCTGAAAACCAAAGCAACCTACTTGACACTCTGCCCGGCCAAACAGCAGTCTACCATGATCTCAGTCTGGCTTCTTTCCTGATCCTTGTAAGAAATGGTAGATGTCTGAACAAGCTCAAGAACCTAAATAACAATTGATGTGGCACTCAAGAGCCACACCTTGTTACACATTGTCTAGTAACACAAATATTATTCTGTATAGTTCCATGTATTCAAAGCTTTTAAACACTGTCAGGTTACTTAAACAGCTCCCATAGTATTATTACTTTTTTGTCTGATGAAGATATATTAATGATATGCAAATTTTGCTGTATACAGGCAATGAATACTTGTAGCTACATTTTCTGAATTTCCATATTTTGAGCAAATTTAATTTTCAATCTGGGTACTTTATACTATTTTTAATAACACTGTCACTATTCAGTTCAGTTCAGTTCAGTCATTCAGTCATGTCCGACTCTTTGCGATTCCATGAATCACAGCACCCCAGGCCTCCCTGTCCATCACCAACTCCCGGAGTTCACTCAGACTCAATTCTATCAAGTCGGTGATGCCATCCAACCATCTCATCCTCTGTTGTCCCCTTCTCCTCCTGCCCCCAATCCCTCCCAGCATCAGAGTCTTTTCCAATGAGTCAACTCTTTGCATGAGGTGGTCAAAGTACTGGAATTTCAGATTTAGCATCAGTCCTTCCAGTGAACACCCAGGACTGACCTGCTTTAGGATGGACTGGTTGGATCTCCTTGCAGTTCAAGGGACTCTCAAGAGTCTTCTCCAACACCACAGTTACTAAAACTGGTTAATTAGCTCAACTAAGCAAATGATTAATTTAGGAGAATATTATTTCAATTTGATTATTTTATTCTGTTTAAAAAATGTAAAAAAAATTAGCGAAAACAAAACCAAAATCCCAAACAAATACTAAGCCTTTCAGTTAACTCTGTCAAAAAATTTGAGACATTAGAAAACAGGTTATTGGAAATAGCAATGTGAATTTTTGTGAATCCACCAAAAGTTGAAGGAATTTGATTATGATTAACTTGATTTTAGGAATTAGTTCTTAAAATGTATATGTTTATAAAAATGTCCCTCTGTAATGGTGAATAACTTGTATAGTTACTGAGGATTAAAGTGTCATTGTACAGTTGTCCAGACTCATAGAATGTACAACAGCAAAAGTTAACCCTAGTACAAACTATGGGCTTTGGGTGATAATATATTAATGTAGGTTCATCAGTTATAACAAATATGCCGCTCTGTGGGGAACATATGTAGGTAATGGAGGCCACTATGCGTGTATGGACGGTGGGCAGGAGGTGTATAGGAAATCTTTGTACCTTCCACTTAATTTTGTTGTGAACCTAAAACTGCTCTAAAAATAAAGTCTACTTTAAAAAAGAAAAGAAGTCTGGACTTAAGAATGTGGGCTTTTCACCAAGGAAATAACGGAAATTCTTCCCCCGAAAAGTGCTGGTACATGAAAGATTAGCATGATTAGGTTAAGAGAAATGAAACAGGAAAGTAATGTTTACAATTGACTAGGAAAATTTAGAAATCTTTGGCTAAACTCTTTAGGTATCAAAGTTGAGTTCATTAACTTACTAGGTTTTCTCTCATTTATACTGAAATCAGTTTTGCCTTCTGAACCAGATTGCTAAAGACTAATGGCCACTCAGAAAAGAAACAGAGAGGAGTAGGGGAGAGAGAGAGAGAAGTGTGCGCACATAGCTGGGCACACATGTTGTGGGTCTGCTCTGGGTTGACTGCCTAGCCTCCCCCTTAGCTGTCAGCCAAGGGTGGATAGAAAACTTATGGTGACAGAACACTCTCTTCCTACTGGCTGCTTTGTTGGGAGGTTTGCCAGCTTCACCGCAGAGGACAGACTGTTGTTGTTGTTAAAGAAAGGTGGAAAGAAGCAAATTGATCCCTTGGCTTTGTTAAAAACAGGCTACTTAAGCTTGGAGGTCAGGGAGGTTTGCGAATGAGGGGCATGTCGAGGTCAGACCCTTGCCTCAGCTGTGCAGTGTTTACTGAATAAAATTCAACAGGTAACAGACAGAGCAAACACACACAATCTTCCAAAGCTGAAAAATCTTTAAAAGTAAAATAACTTAGTCTTTGACCCTAGGATACGATCAGGAGTCAGATCCCAAGGCTGATGTGTTTTAGCTATAAATAGATCAACTTTCTGAAACTATGAAGGGACAATAAAGCCAAAATATGCACACGTACCTATGTACATACATACATATCTATATATGTTCCAGGGTTAAGGGTTTACAGCAAATACTAATTAAAGTGACAAATACATAGCTAGTTTTGGTTTACTTTCTTTTAGATTCCCATTAGTTGACATAGTGAAATAAGGCATCTTTCCAGTAAGTTCCCTTTTAGCTGTTATTGTTCTGTTGCTCAGTCATGTCTGACTCTTTGTGACCACATGGACTGCATGTGGTCACATGGCTTCCCTGACCTTCACCGTCTTCCAGAGCTTGTTCAAACCCATGTCCATTGAGTCGGTGATGCCATCCAACCATCTCGTCCTCTGTTGTCTGCTTCTCCTTCTGCCTTCAATCCTTCCCAGAATCATAGTCTTTTTCCAAGGAGCTTCAGCTTCAGCATCAGTCCTTCAAATGAACATTCAGGATTGATTTCCTTTAGGATTGACCAGTTTGATCTCTTTGCTGTCCAAGGAACTCTCAAGAGTCTTCTCCAACACCTCAGTTCAAAAGCATCAGTTCTTTGGTGCTCAGCCTTCTTTGTGGTCCAGCTCTCACATCCATAATGACTACTGGAAAAACCATAGCTTTGACTAGATGGACCTTTGCTGGCAAAGTAATGTGTCTGCTTTTTAATATGCTGTCTAGGTTTGTCAGAGTTTTAATCCCTTTTAGTACTTCAGTATAACAATAGCTTATTTATTAAAAATAATTTCACACATTTTGTAGCTCTACTCTACACAGGAGATTTATGTTAGCATGTTTAATCTGTCATCTTGGACTATTCAGAATTTAAAAAATAATAGCTATCTTAGAAGCAATTATGAGTCTCCCTGGTAGCTCAGTGATAAAGAATCTGCCAGCAATGCAAGAGCAACAGGAGATGCAGGTTTGATACCTGGGTTGGGACGATCCCCTGGAGAAGGGTATGGCAACCCACGCCAACGTTCTTGCCTGGAGAATCCCATGGACAGATGAGCCTGGTGGGCTACAGTCCATAGGGTCACAAAGAGTCAGACAAGACTGAAGTGACCTAGCATGCAGCACATACAGAGGCCATTCTTTACGCATCAGTTTATTTTTCTTATGTAATTCACCTTAATATTCAACTCACACTAACTTATTAAGACTATTTAATTTGCTTGAGAAGACTGAGACACAGTAGACTTTTTGGTCTTGATGTCTTGACACAAAGCATCCATAGTTATTACTACTGCACAATGAATCGTATTTCCAGAAATGTGCTGTGCTGTGCTTAGTCCTTCAGTCATGTCTGACTCTTTGCCACCCCATGGACTGTGGCCCACCAAGCCCTTCCGTCCATGGGGCTTCTCCAGGCAAGAATACTGGAGTGGGTTGCCTTGCCCTCCTCCAGGGGATCTTCTCAACCCAAGGATCGAACCCAAGTCTGCTGTACTGCAGGTAAATTCTTTACTCTCTGAGCCACCAGGGAGTGTATAAATTGGGATAATTACAAAATTATGTATTTGAAGAGGATTTCAGAGAATAAAAATAAATTTTCCCCTCTAACACCAGTTATCTAGTGTTCTTGCACTCAGAATAGATAACTAAAATAGTCATCCCTAACCTTGAATTAAATTTGGAGAACTCTCATTTTTAATTTGGAGAACTCTCACCTGGCTTTCATTTTTGTCTTTTAGTGAATTTGTGCATCTTTGCTGAGAAAAGATATTTGAATCTAATAAGCAATTTGTCAAAATGCATTCCCCTGCACTGACATAGGATTTTTGTTGCTATTTAATTTTGTTTTTTAATCAGCAGTTTTGTCATGGGTTGGTTAGGATCAGAGATTTGACCTCAAGCCTGCACAGTCTTATAATTATGATGCCCATATCTCTGCAGAGGCAAGGAGCTCGTTATTATATTTATTTTTATAATATATATGTAACAATCAGGTTTGTGAAGCGTGCAATGATTCATTGCCTACTGATGGTTAAATGGAATTAGGATGTTTTTGTTTCCCTAGTTGATAAAAACACAGTAAAGAAAAACAAGATAAATGTAAAATAAACTTAAAAACACAAGTTATGCAAACAGCATATAAAATATAATATCATGTGGAGTTTAAAACTGCAAAATACTTCATTATTTATACTTTTGCAGAAAGTTTTTTCCCCAAAAGTACAAAGTAAATCAGTTATTTTTGTGATATTGTAAGTATTATTGAGACTGTTTAGTATTTGGTAAGCATTCAATACATAAATCAGTCCTTAGCCTTAAATAAAACTAAGCAAAATGAGCTTGTGAACAGATGGCTTAATAAAAGAACAAATAAATTTTACATTTTTCTCAGGGCGTTTGCCCATAACACAGTTTTTACCTAAAATTCACCCTGGTTTCTTATCCCAGTCAGTTGTGCTTTTAACAAATGCTAAGTCTTTTTCACCTGCAGAAGGAAATGGCAATCCACTCCCGTATTCTTGCCTAAGAAATAGAAGAAGCTGGTAGGCTACAGTTCATGGGGTCGCAAGAGTCAGACATGACTTAGCAACTACACAACAGCAGCAGTCTTTTCCAAACATTTCCTATGTATTTCTGCTTCATGTCATTTCCTTCTTTGAACCTCTGTTGGTTATCTGTGTATTTAGAAACACGTTTATCAATTCTTTTTCCATTACAAAAGCTTTCAATGTTGAGCAACAGAGATTCTGGTAGTAGCTTAAAAATATGGGATTTTATTTTTCACACATGATGCAAAATCTGGGAGGATGTGGCTGAGGGAAGTATGTCAGCATCTTAGTGATGTCAGCACCATCATCACTGATTATCTTGTTTGTTCCCATTTGATTCCAATATGGCTGCTACAGCTCCAGGCATCACTTCAGCTCTCAGTGTAGGAAGCAGGGGAAGGGGTAGCTGCTAGCCATAAATGGCTTTCCTTATACTAAGAAAAGGAAGAATTTCCTAAACACAGTCTACAGATTCCTTACATTTCATTGGCCAGAACTGTGTCACATGGCTACATCTACTTGTAAGACTTTGGGAAAGTGAGTTTTTAGCTTTTCTTGCCTTTGTTGTGAAGGACAAGTGGACTGGGAACCAAGAATAACTGACATGGATGGTAATCTGTGTTTAGTCACTCTTATTATCTCTGTATTGCTGCTATATCTCCAAGCTATAGACATCACCCCACTGTTACTTACTGATATAAATTATTTTTGTATAAGAACTATGTACTTTTCAAAAACACTTTAAAGTTTATTAACTTATTTGGGATCAGTTATCAAAATTTAGGGAAAAATCACATTATGTTGATGGAAGGTATTTAATCACTATTGATTGAATATCTATTAAAAAAATAGTTCTGGCAATGTTCTAAGGAGTCACAAGAAAGCCATAGCTTCATATGAAAAGTGAAAGTGAAGCCGCTCAGTCGTGTCCAACTCGCCTCGAACCCATGGAGTGTAGCCTACCAGGCTCTTCAGTCCGTGGAATTTTCCAGGCAAGAGTACTGGAGGAGGGTTGCCATTTCCTTTTCCAGGGGATCTTCCCAATTCAGGGACTGAATCCAGGTCTCGAATCCAGGTCTTCTGCACTGTAGGTAGACGCTTTACCATCTGAGCCACCATTCACATAAATATTTATATATGTGGTATCGATAGAAGATTTTGATGAAGTACAGAATAGTTTTGCCTTTGATCTTGCTAAATTTCATACTTTATTTTTCCCTCCTTTGGAAAGCCAAGAAAGAAGTAATTGTTAGAGTGGATATAGCATCCATCTTGTTTTTTCCCCTAAATTAATGTATGTGCAACAAAATAAAACTTTAAGTCAGCAAAGTGCATGTTAATCAATGAACAATGAGCAACGTAACAACACATGTATTTTATTTGTAAATAAAAATTTACAAACAGTGTATATTTTGGAATAATTTTCACTTTGGGGGGAATTTATTAATTTTGATGTATGAGGCAAAGAGAAGGAAAAGAAAGAGAACTTGACTTTTGTTTTTGTCAATCATATACTTTTAATCTTTTTTACAACTATTTTGACATGAAGATCTCTATTTAGTCATTTTCAAATTTCCAACAAAAGTTCCTTTCAACTTTTCCTTTTCCAACCAATGTCTTCATGTTATATGCGTTAAATATTAAAGGTGTTTTGCTTTCAAAACAATCATTGTTTTATGTTAAATACAAGCCTGGGAAGACAATGCTAATAGACTTACATATAAAGGGCCTTGTCTGACATAACCATATCTTGAATCAATTATTGGTTCCTGCTTTTTAAAAATTTCTCTTAGCATTTCCCTCTTTCAGCAATGAAGACAACTAAGTTTGTACCATTTGTGAAAATGAACCTCAGAGTGCTGTCACCACACATGACCCTTAGTGGGATGTCTCTAAATGGTTGAAGTACCAGTAGTCAGACTGGCCTGGATTTGAAGAACAGAAGTACATGGGGACCTTGAATATGTCCTGTTGATAGCTCCTGCTGCGCACACACCATCACACCGGGCTTCTCGGGTGCTAGAAGAACTAACTGAGTCCAGCGATTCCCAAGGACTCAAGTTTCTTTTATTGAGTGTGGATGTCCCCTGGTGTTCCTGGACCACCTAAGTATTAGAACGGCCCTGTGTCCCCAGGGACAGTAATGGTCCCCAGAGATTGAGAGTCTGGAAAATGGCCAATGACTTCTTCAGATTTATTTGAATCTGGCTACAATGAACAGATTGCTCCTTGGAAGGAAAGTTATGACCAACCTGCTGCTGCTGCTGCTGCTGCTGCTGCATCGCTTCAGTCGTGTCCGACTCTGTGTGACCCCATAGATGGCAGCCCACCAGGCTCCCCCGTCCCTGGGATTCTCCAGGCAAGAACACTGGAGTGGGTTGCCATTTCCTTCTCCAATGACCAACCTAGATAGCATATTAAAAAGCAGAGACATTACTTTGTCAACAAAGGTCCATCTAGTCAAAGCTATGGTTTTTCCAGTGGTGATGTATGGATGTGAGAGTTGGACTATAAAGAAGGCTGAGTGCCAAAGAATTGATGCTTTTGAACTGTGGTGTTGAAGACTCTTGAGAGTCCCTTGGACTGCCAGGAGATCTAACTAGTCCATCCTAAAGGAGATCAGTCCTGGGTGTTCATTGGAGGGACTGATGTTGAAGCTGAAACTCCAATAATTTGGCCACCTGATGTGAAGAGCTGACTCATTAGAAAAGACCATGATGCTGGGAAAGATTGAGGGCAGGAGAAGGGGACAACAGAGGATGAGATGGCTGAATGGCATCACCGACTCGATGGACATGGGTTTGGATGAACTCTGGGAGTTGGTGATGGACAGGGAGGCCTAGCGTGCTGCGGTTCATGGGATTGCAAAGAGTCAGACACGACTGAGTGACTGAATTGAACTGAACGATGAACAGAGTTAAAGTCTTTTTGCTGTTGAACTTAATAGTGAGAGTAAGGGCCTCTACATTATTCTCTTTTATCTAGTACCCCTTCTGATAGAAATACTTTATTAATCCTGAAAAAAAGTAAGAGACAAGAGAAAGGCTTTAAAATTATTACGGTGAGGCTACATAAAACTGGATAAGAACAATAATTACAAATGAGAGCTGTAGATATATTTTTAGTCCTTAGAATGTATCAAGGTTTTAGAAAAATATTAGATTAGGAGTAATTTGCCATGGACTTTCCTGGTGGCTCAGACGGTAACACGTCTGCCTACAATGCGGGAGACCTGGGTACGATCCCTGGGTCGGGAAGATCCTCTGGAGGAAATGGCAACAAGGAAATTTGCCACGATTGGAAGTGCTTTCACAATGAAAGGCACTTTTGTTAAAAAGAAAGAATGGGTTTTTCAGTTCAGTTCAGTTCAGTTCAGTCTTTCAGTCGTGTCCGACTCTTTGCGACCCCATGAATCACAGCATGCCAGGTCTCCCTGTCCATCACCAGCTCCCGGACTTCACTCAGACTCACCTCCATCAAGACAGTGATGCCATCCAGCCATCTACCCTCTGTCGTCCCCCTCTCCTCCTGCCCCCAATCCCTCCCAGCACCAGAGTCTTTTCCAATGAGTCAACTCTTCACATCAGGTGGCCAAACAACTGGAGTTTCAGCTTTAGCATCATTCCTTCCAAAGAACACCCAGGACTGATCTCCTTTAGAATGGACTGGTTGGATCTCCTTGCATTCCAAGGGACTCTCAAGACTCTTCTCCAACACCACAGTTCAAATGCATCAATTCTTCTGCGCTCAGCTTTCTTCACAGCCCAACTCTCACATCCGTACATGACTACTGGAAAAACCATAGTCTTGACTAGACGGATCTTAGTTGGCAAAGTAATATCTCCGCTTTTGAATATGCTATCTAGGTTGGTCATAACTTTCCTTCCAAGGAGTAAGCGTCTTTTAATTTCATGGCTGCAGTCACCATCTGCAGTGATTTTGGAGCCCTCAAAAATAAAGTCTGGCACTGTTTCTACTGTTTCCCCATCTACTTCCCATGAAGTGATGGGACCGGATGCCATGATCTTCGTTTTCTGAATGTTGAGCTTTAAGTCAACTTTTTCACTCTTCTCTTTCATCAAGAGGCTTTTTAGTTCCTCTTCACTTTCTGCCATAAGGGTGGTATCATCTCCATATCTGAGGTTATTGATATTTCTCCCGGCAATCTTGATTCCAGCTTGTGTATCTTCCAGTCTAGCGTTTCTCATGATGTACTCATGAGATACCAAGGGAATATTTCATGCAAAGATGGGCTCGATAAAGGACAGAAATGTTCTGGACCTAACAGAAGCAGAAGATATTAAGAAGAGGTGGCAAGAATACACGGAAGAACTATACAAAAAAGATCTTCACGACCCAGACAATCATGATGATGTGATCCCTAATATAGAGCCAGACATCTTGGAATGTGAAGTCAAGTGCCCTTAGAAAGCATCACTACGAACAAAGCTAGTGGAGGTGATGGCATTCCAGTTGAGCTGTTTCAAATCCTGAAAGATGATGCTGTGAAAGTGCTGCACTCAATATACCAGCAAATTTGGAAAACTCAGCAGTGGCCACAAGACTGGAAAAGGTCAGTTTTCATCCCAATTCCAAAGAAATGCAATGCAAAAGAATGCTCAAACTACCGCACAATTGCACTCATCTCACATGCTAGTAAAGTAATGCTCAAAATTCTTCAAGCCAGCCTTCAGCAATACGTGAACCATGAAATTCCTGATGTTCAAGCTGGTTTTAGAAAAGGCAGAGGAACCAGAGATCAAATTGCCAACATCCGCTGGATCATTGAAAAAGCAAGAGAGTTCCAGAGAAACATCTATTTCTGCTTTATTGACTATGCCAAAGCCTTTGACTGTGTGGATCACAATAAACTGTGGAAAATTCTGAAAGAGATGGGAATACCAGACCACCTGACCTGCCTCTTGAGAAACCTATATGCAGGTCAGGAAGCAACAGTTAGAACTGGACATGGAACAACAGACTGGTTCCAAATAGGAAAAGGAGTATGTCAAGGCTGTATATTGTCACCCTGCTTATTTAACTTCTATGCAGAGTACATCATGAGAAATGCTGGCCTGGAAGAAACACAAGCTGGAATCAAGATTGCCAGGGAAAATATCAATAACCTCAGATATGCAGATGACACCACCTTTATGGTAAAAAGTGACGAGGAGCTAAAAAGCCTCTTGATGAAAGTGAAAGAGGAGAGCGGAAAAGTTGGCTTAAAACTCAACATTCAGAAAACGAAGATCATGGCATCCAGTCCCACCATTTCATGTCAAATATATGGGGAAACAGTAGAAACAGTGTCAGACTTTATTTTTTGGGGCTCCAAAATCACTGCAGATGGTGATTGCAGCCATGAAATTAAAAGACGCTTACTCCTTGGAAGAAAAGTTATGACCAAACTAGATAGCATATTGAAAAGCAGAGACATTACTTTGCTGACTAAGGTCCATCTAGTCAAGGCTATGGTTTCTCCTGTGGTCATGTATGGATGTGAGAATTGGACTGTGAAGAAGGCTGAGTGCCAAAGAATTGATGCTTTTGAACTGTGGTGTTGGAGAAGAGTCTTGAGAGTCCCTTGGACTGCAAGGAGATCCAACCAGTCCATTTTGAAGATCAGCCCTGGGATTTCTTTGGAAGGAATGATGCTAAAGCTGAA
>SJYQ01000124.1:463422-521473 GCA_006410935.1 Redunca redunca | reverse complement strand
AAGAGTGGACTCATTGGAAAAGACTTTGATGCTTGGAGGGATTGGGGGCAGGAGGAGAAGGGGACGACTGAGGATGAGATGGCTGTATGGCATCACGGACTCAATGGACATGAGTTTGAGTGAACTCTGGGAGTTGGTGATGGACAGGGAGGCCTAGCATGCTGCGATTCATGGGGTCGCAAAGAGTTGGATACGACTGAGCGACTGAACTGAACTTAACTCTGCATATACTTAAATAAGCAGGGTGACAATATACAGCCTTGACATACTCCTTTTCCTATTTGGAACCAGTCTGTTGTTCCATGTCCAGTTCTAACTGTTGCTTCCTGGCCTGCATACAGATATCTCAAGAGGCAGGTCAGGTGGTCTGGTATTCCCATCTCTTTCAGAATTTTCCACAGTTTATTGTGATCCACACAGTCAAAGGCTTTGGCATAGTCAATAAAGCAGAAATAGATGTTTTTCTGGAACTCTCTTCCTTTTTCCATGATCCAGCAGATGTTGGCAATTTGATCTCTGGTTCCTCTGCCTTTTCTAAAACCAGCTTGAACATCAGGAAGTTCACGGTTCACGTATTGCTGAAGGCTGGCTTGAAGAATTTTGAGCATTACTTTACTAGCATGTGAGATGAGTTTTTAGTTAATAGTAAAAGTAATTTAGTACCACTATATGGAGACTTCAATGCATGTTAAATACACAATTAAACATTCCAGCAGGCAGCCTTTTTCCTAGATGACTGAATGGACAGGAACTGATTTATGAAAGTTCACAGAACAAGTTACCAACATAACTTGAATTTCAATCTATGACTTATTCCCAATCCAGGTAGCTACCTGTGATTGTACACCCATAAGGTGTATGTTTATTAATCAACGTTGATCCAGTAGTGACTATGTATTAAGCATGATAGTAGGTGCAGAGTTTCCAAAAATGAATAATATCTAGTTCTGCCTACAAGAAGCTCATAGTCATTCTATGTTCACCTAATCACCCTGCAGTGCCCACATGGTTATCATGGAAGGGACAGTAGCCTCTTCAGTTTCACTCTGCCTTCAGCCTGGGAATTTGTCATGAAATATACCTGAGAAATATGTTTAGAGCTAGACTTGCTTAGGCTATTTGTATAGCATACACTAAAAATACAATTGTACATGGATATTTGGGTGGAACCAGGACTTTTTTAAAAATGTGACTATGTAGAAATGCCCTTTCATAAGTTTTCAAATATTAAATTATTGTCAAATCAAATATACTATCATCTTTCTTTTAAATTTTCTTTTCTTATTTTCCCTGAAATATTTTCCTCTGCTCTTGAGCCAGTTGGTTCTAAGCCAGCTGGTTCTTGCCACCAAAACACTCCCCATTGTTGGCTTCCTATCATAAATTTATTTAATGTTTATTTCTTTGAAGATCAAAGGTTCTTAGAAAACTTCTTTTCCCTTTTCTGTGTAATAGGTAATCCAGTGACTGCTTGTTAACTTCTTTGTCTTCCAGACACAGATCCCTAAATGTTAGAGTGGAAGAGACCCTAGAAATGGAAACGGCTCAACTTTCAGACCCTAATTTATTCCCAGGGATGCATTATGTCTCTTCAGTTTCCATCTATAGTGAGCATAAACTTCTCAAAAGAATGACAGAAGCAGTTACAAGCAACAAACCCAAGGTGGTAATTCTTACTGCTCATCAACTTTTTTATATTATGTTGATATTCTACTATATTCTTAGCTCAATTTAAATGGTTTTTTAAAAAATATTTGGAATAGATGGGTAGTTGCTAAAGGAAGGGGTAAAGGGAGCCAAAATATATAAACTTCTAACTATAAAATAAATGTCATAATATACAGCACATTGGCTATAGATAATAATACTCTATTGTGTAAAGTTCTGAAGGGAGTGGATCCTAGAAGTTCTCACCTCAAGGAAAAATTCTGTAATTATATATGGTGATGGATGTCAAACAGATTTATTGTGGTGATCACTTCACTATATGTACAAATATCAAGTTGTTATACTGTACCTTTGAAACTAGTATAATGTATGCAATTATATCTCAAACTCCATCAAATCCACAGAAAAGCAGTGTTCAAATAAAGATATTTGGAATGGTCTTTACCAGTATGTTCCCTATTATCAGGGATAATTAAGAGAGATGATTATATGGTTACACATGTCTCTGGAATGTGTTTTGAACTTTATTTTATTTTATGTCATGATGAAAATCTACAAAAATTCAGATAAAATAATGAAGCTTTACCATGAGGCTGAGACTCCTAAACTACAGAAATTGCAAACTTTTCATGACATCGGCTTTTGCTTATTTCCTCACTCTCTACCAATCCACTCCAGTATTCTTGCCTGGAGAATTCAATGGACAGAGAAGCCTGGCAGGCTACAGTCCATGGGGTCACAAAGAGTCGGACATGACTGAGCAGCTGTCACTCACGTTTGGGATGGCCAGCATCTTCGCTTGGTCTAAAGAAACATCAGCCTCAGCCTAAGCAGAGATGACTTCCTCCACTCCCACCCAGAGGACCCGCTGTTGGTCCCTCTTCCATGTTTGTTAGGAAGGTTAACTAAAATTTTTACTCTAAATAGTGGTAATTAAAATCTTTTCTCCTTAGTTTTTGGTAGGCTGTAAGAAAACTATTGAGGAAGCAGTTAAACAGGAAAGTAGTATTATGAACCTGTGCAATGAAAAAAATGTGTACTGCTGTTGATAATAGGAGCAGTTAATATTTATTCATTTTAATTAATCACAAATTTTTACTATATTTGAGGATTTTTCATGTGTGATAGAAAAATTTGCAATTATATTTCTTTTTCTCAGTATTGGATTTCTTCCACTGAAATTATCGAGCCAGTCAACAAACTTTTCTCTGTACTGTGCCTGTCTGGACATGGCTCACTTATTCCAGTGAGAAGGCAAATACACCGGACAGTTTCATTTGTTTTTACAAAGCAAATGAAATTCTTCCTCTTATCTTTTCTTCAAAGTGTGTATCCTTTGAGGTCAGAAAGGAGAGCTATCCCCTTTGTTTATGTCTTAGATTCTCAGCACCATTCATTTTGAAGATAAGGATCAGAATCTGGAATCTCTGCTGTGATAACTGTTGCTGCTCAGGTGAAGGACCTCTTGTGACTTCACATTGTTTGTTTATAAGGAATTCTCATGGATATAAGAAACTAGAGTTGCATATCCTTTCGAGCTTGCTGAAAATAGCACCGCAGCCTACCTTAAATTCTCTAAGCATTTTCTTTATTTAGGCAATATCCAATCATTCCAAGCATTTTTTCTGACCACAATGCATTAAGATTAGACCTCAATTACAGGAGAAAAACTATTAAAAATTCCAACATATGGAGGCTGAACAACACACTTCTGAATAACCAACAAATCACAGAAGAAATCAAAAAAGAAATCAAATTATGCATAGAAGTGAATGAAAATGAAAACACAACAACCCAAAACCTGTGGGACACTATAAAAGCAGTGCTAAGAGGAAAGTTCATAGCAATACAGGCACACCTCAAGAAACAAGAAAAAAGTCAATTAAATAACCTAACTCTACACCTAAAGCAACTAGAAAAGGAGGAAATGGAGAACCCCAGAGTAAGTAGAAGGAAAGAAATCATAAAAATTAGGGCAGAAATATTTTTCCCTTTAAGAGAGAAAGACAAACACTTTTATGCAGTGTCAGATCCCTTCCTATAATACAATGAATAGTAAATAATGATGCTGAGTACTTGACAGTTTGAAAAATGATGATTAATCATGCATTCATTCTAAAAGTATTTACTGAGTGTCTTCTATGTGCTCAGACTGCCTCAGTGTGAAGATTCCAGGTATTTCTATGATTGTTATTTTCATAGATTACTGATCATAGTCCATAGTGTAGTCTTGTCTACTTAGGATCCAGAACAGGCAGGAGATCAGGATGTTTCAGTCGCTATCAAAGTTTTATCTGTTAGTCTCACAAGCCAGTTGGATGCAGAATGGTGCAGTCTAGAGCCTTACACATAGTGTGTGCACAGCAGATGTTAGTTCTCATCTGTATCCACTCCTCCATACTTTGCTACTCTGGTTGTTATTTAGTCAGTCATGTCCGACTCTTTGCAACCCCATGGACTACAGCACGTCAGGCTTCCCTGTCCTTAACCATCTCCTGGAGCCTGCTCAAACTCATGTCCATTGAGCCAGTGAAGCCATCCCACCATCTCATCCTCTGTTGTCCTCTTCTCCTCCTGCCTTTGACCTTTCCCAGGATCAGGGTCTTTTCTAATGATTTGGCTCTTTGCCTCATCAGGTGGCCAAAGTACTGGAGCTTCAGCACCCTGAGTTGTCATAGTGGATGTAAGCTTGATAAGGGTAGAGATCTTGTCTGTTATACTCCTGTATTTCACTACCTGGATTAATGTCTGCCATCAAATAGGTGGCTGCTTAAATGAGTGTCCCAGAGAAAGGCAATGCCAAAGAATGTTCAAATTACTGAACAATTGCACTCATCTCACACACTAGCAAAGTACTGCTCAAAATTTTCCAAGAGAGGCTTAAAAAGTATGTGGACCAAGAACTTCCAGATGTTCAAGCTGCTTTTAGAAAAGGCAGAGAAACCAGAAATCAAATTGCCAACATCCGTTGGATCATCGAAAAAGCAAGAGAGTTCCAGAAAAACATCTGCTTTATTGACTATGCCAAAGCCTTTGACTATGTGGATCACAACAAACTGGAAAATTCTTCAAGAGATGGGAATACCAGACCAGCTGACCTGCCTCCTGGGAAATCTGTATACAGGTCAAGAAGCAACAGTCAGAATTGGACATGGAACAACAGACTGGTTCCAAGTTGGGAAAGGAACACGTCAAGACTGTATGTTGTCACCCTGTTTATTTAACTTCTATGCAGAGTATATCATGCGAAATGCCAGGCTGGATGAAGTACAAGCTGGAATTAAGATTGTGGGGAGAAATATCAATAACCTCAGATATGCGGATGACACCACCATTATGGCAGAAAGTGAAGGTGAACTAAAGAGCCTCCTGATGAAAGTGAAAGAGGAGAGTGAAAAAGCTGGCTTAAAACTCAACATTCAAAAAACTAAGATCATGGCATCCAGTCCCTTCATTTCATAGCAAATAGATGGGGAAAAAATGGAAACAGTGACAGACTTTATTTTCTTGGGCTCCAAAATCATTGCAGGTGGTGACTGCAGCCATGAAATTAAAAGACTCTTGCTCCTTGGAAGAAAGCTATGACAAACCTAGACAGCATATTAAAAAACAGAGACATTACTTTGCCCACAAAGTCCATCTAGTCAAAGCTATAGTTTTTCTAGTAGTCATGTATGGATGTGAGAGTTGGACCATAAAGAAAGCTGAATGCCAAAGAATTCATGCTTTTAAATTGTGGTGTTGGAGAAGATTCTTGAGAGTCCCTTGGACTGCAAGGAGATCAAGCCAGTCAATTCTGAAGGAAATCGGTCCTGAATATTCATTGGAAGGACTGGTGCTGAGGCTGAAGCTCCAATACTTTGGCCACCTGATGCAAAGAACTGGTTCATTAAAAAGATCCTGATGCTGGGAAAGATTGCAGGCAGGAGGAGAAGGGGACAACAGAGGCTGAGATGGTTGGATGGTATCATCAACTCTATGGACATGAGTTTGAGCAAGCTCTGGGAGTTGGTGATGGACAGGGAAGCCTGGCATGCTGCAGTCCAGGGCGTCACAAAGAGTCGGACATGACTGAGCGAGTGAACTGAACTGAAAGAGTGTCCACAACCACAAGGATGATCCCCGCCCTCACCACCCCACCAGCACTGTTCAGGACCTGTAAAAGCAACCCTCCATACCCTTTCCCCCAACTTGAGTGCAAGCACCAGGTCCTTTTATCTCTTCTCCAGGTCCTTTGGATGCCTCAAGATTTATGAGTTAAAAACTATAGCAAGATTAGAAAGCCATGCCTCGTGTTTTTCCTCAGTTTACCTCTTGCTTCATTGCTCCCTAGTTTAATTTATGTTTTCTTTAACATTGATAAAATGTAACAGAATACTTGAGGCCCCATTTCATAGACTTCGCTCCTAAAAAATCTTCTTTTGACCAGAGTAACAAAATTTAAATGTCTTGTTGGTCAAATATAAAAGGAATATATAAGGAACGGTTCTGTGCTTACACTTTGTTGGTGTTTATTTTCAGTTAATCTATCAAAGATCTTCAGAATTATAAAAAAGAAGCGGGCACACCTCACATTTAACTTTTAGTCATATATTTTGTGGAATTACAGTGGTTCCAAGGGAGGCAGGAAAACTCTTACTCAGTGTGTGGTTTAATTACTTGCAATTCAAATATGTAGTACTTGCAGAAGAAATGTGTCCTTATAAAGCTGACATCTTGGGTATACAGCACTGCTTCTAACCCAACAATGCAACAGTGTGAGCCCAAAATTGCATGTGATATGTGCACCCTGAGTAGTTATGCAATTTCAGACTGTCTGTACTCAGTGGATGCTAGGCACATGGCAGCTCGGATCATCACTCGTCCATAGCTGACCTGATAAGATGTAAATTCTGTTCGTGATTCTTTATTGCCATCTTAATTCTCAAGAGAAAACTGCACCATGTACAGAGTTACTGAGATCATGCATGTTCTACCTGTGTGGTAATATGATTGGAGAGATTGTTTCCAGCCAAGTATTGGAAGGCAGAGTATATTAGGGGTCCATTACTGGTCAAGGATTTAGTTTCTTAGTCCTCAGGTCTAGAAACTCAGTAAAATGCTCCTTATGAGATCTAAACCTCAGTTTCCTTGTCTGCAAGGTGGGAATAATCATCATGCTTACTTCATGGTTTACTATGAGAATTAAACAAATTAGTAAAGTATTTAGGGAAGTGTCAGGCACATGGCAAGAATTCCATATTAGCTATTATTATTGTTTATTACTATAAGTAGATTATATTTGCTGAACCCAAGAGATGCTGGTTTCTACCACTGTTTTAATTTGCAGAGAGTCATATCCTTTCTAGGGAAAAGAATCCTCCCCTAGTACACCCTCTGGCCAGCACTATGTGATCTGTGATATTAAGTTAGTAAATACTAGATTACTTGGTGAGAACTAAGTGAAAGGAAAGTGAATTGGATGGGTAAAAGCAGAGACATTACTTTGCCAACAAAGGTCCGTCTAGTCAAGACTATGGTTTTTCCAGTGGTCATGTATGGATGTGAGAGTTGGACTGTGAAGAAAGCTGAGCGCCGAAGAATTGATGCTTTTGAACTGTGGTGTTGGAGAAGACTCTTGAGAGTCCCTTGGACTGCAAGGAGATCCAAGCAGTCCATCCTAGAGGAGATCAGTCCTGAGTGTACTTTGGAAGGAATAATGCTAAAGCTGAAGCTCTAGTACTTTGGCCACCTCATGTGAAGAGTTGACTCATTGGAAAAGACTCTGATGCTGGGAGGGATTGGGGGCAGGAGGAAAAGGGGACAACAGAGGATGAGATGGCTGGATGGCATCACTGACTTGATGGAAGTGAGTTTGAGTGAATTCTGGAGTTGGTGATAGACAGGGAGGCCTGGCATGCTGCGATTCATGGGGTCGCAAAGAGTCAGACATGACTGAATGACTGAACTGAACTGAACTGAAAGGATTTTTTGAGTCAGTGTGGCAAAGCCAAATGAGTCTCCTGTCTACTATTATGACCTTTCCCAGGCTATTTGCCAGGCAGTTCCCTTTTCTTTGGATGGTGCTGACAATCAATTTCTCTTTTCCTTCCTTCCTTCTTTTCTTCTCTCTCTCTCTCTCCTGAGTAGGGACAGCTCCTTTCCATGGAGAGTTTAATCTCTCTAGAGAGACTTTCCACCCCTAGGATAACCTGAGATGTTTTTAATTAATTGTGACTATTTATTGTATTAGTTTGCTAAGGCTGCTGTAGCAAAGTACCACAAATTGGGTGGTCAGAACAGCAGAAGTGTATTGTCTCACAGTTCTCGAGGTTAGCAGTCTGAAATTACAATGTCTACAGGGTTGATCCCTTCTGAAGGCCGAGAGGGAGAATCTGTTCTCTGCCCCTGCCCCAGCTTCTGGTGGTTTGCTAGTAATCTGTGGTGGTCCTGGCTTGTAGAGCTCTGCCCTCACCTTCGAATGGCATTCTCTTTATTTGTGTGTCTGTGTCCAAATTTACCTTTTTATAAAAGGATATCTGTTATATTAGATTAAGGGCCTCTTCTACTCCAGTATGACCTCATCTTGACTACGATCTACAATGACACTAGTCCAAATAAGGTCACATTTTGAGGTACTGGGGCTAGGATTTTAACATAGGAATGGGGGGAGACACACAATTCCACCCAGAGCAATTGTGATCCCCAGATTCCATTTTTCAAAGCTCACATGCATGGAGACCTGTCCTTTGGGTTTGCACCCTACCTGAAAAATATATAAACAAAAATTCACCAGCCAAAAACACACAGATGAATCTACTGATCAGCTAACAACACATTGCCAATAATTGATTTTAAAGCTCAGTTGACAAGTTGATTGAGATAGGCCTCATCTCATAAGCATAGGTTCAGAAATGACATTCTCTTACATTCTTACAAGGATCTAACACCCAGGAAGCTGCAGTGTAAAAGGCAAGTTCTAAACAAAGAATGAGTAAGCAGATAAAAGAGAAAAGGACCAAACTGGAAAATTTTCAGAGTTTATATAATCTACTGACTAGGAAACTCTAAGGGTGCCACCCGTCCTGTATTCTGTGGAATTGTTCCAATTTTACCAGGAAAATCTTACATTTTATAAACAACTTTTGTATCTGAATAAATGCTTAATATGGACTAGAGTGGCAAAACAAGTTAATGGTTGATGACAATTTATTATATTACCACCTCTTTTTTCCTGGCACATAGTATAAAGTGTGGAAAGTCTACCAAAGAATAACTGAAGATATTTTTAGTAGTTACCTTTTACAGCATATAACATTTAAAAATAAATAACCTAAAAAAATAAAAAATAAAAATAAATGACCTTTAATTGTAACTATTGGTTATTTTTTAAAAGGTAGAGGTGAGTGTTTTGGTTTAATAGCCAGGTTTACCCTGATACATGTCCGTTTTTAATAAATTCTAAATACAGATACACTTGGGGCTGCCCTGGTGTCTCAAGAATCTGCCTGTAATGGAGACCCAGGTTCGATCCCTGGGTTGGGAAGACCCTCTGGAGAAGGAAATGGCTACCCACTCCAGTATTCTTGCCTGAAGAATCCCATGGACAGAGGAACCTGGAGGGCTACGGGTCGAAAGAGTCGGACATGACTGAAGTGACTAAGGATGGACATTTGGGAGCACAGTTATAATGAACAATTAACAAACTGAGTTTTTATCCTTTATTAAATTTATAATCCTTAATACTTATTAAAAATTACTGGAAATAGGTGATTTTTTTTTTCTGAGGAGACATCTTACTCTGGAGGCATCTTTACTATGACACAGGAAATTTTATCACCTAAAACTGACTCAATGACATCATCACTGACTCGGTGGACATGAGTTTGAGAAAACTCTGGGAGATGGTAAAGGACATGGAAGCCTGGTGTGCTGCAGTCCATGGGGTCTCAGAGTCAGGCATGGCTGAGCGCTGAACAACAGCAATCACCTAAAGCAGTATATCTGAAAACTAAGCAACGCTTTTCTCACTAGTAGTAACAATCTGGAGCACCTCCCAAAGCAGTGAAACCCTATTAGATCATAGATACTGCATAGACTACTAAGTTTTAAAACCTTGTACTTTCTGGTTTAATTTGAGAATGATATTTTGAGACCGAGCTTGTCTTTTCATAAACAGTTTCAGTTCAGTTTAGTTCAGTTCAGTCGCTCAGTCCTGTCCGACTCTTTGCGACCCCATGGACTGCAGCCTGCCAGGCTCCTCTGTCCTTGGGATTTTCCAGGCAACAATACTCGAGTGGGCTGCCATTTCCTTCTCCAGGGGATCTTCCCAACCCAGGGATCGAATCCAGGTCTCCTGAATTGTAGGCAGATGCTTTTACCATCTGAGCCACCAAGGAAGTCCAATTGTGCGGTAGTTTGAGCATGTTTTGCCGTTGCCTTTCTTTGGGATTGGAATGAAAACTGACCTTTTCCAGTCCTGTGCCCACTGCCGAGTTTTCCAAATTTGCTGACATACTGAGTGCAGCACTTTCAAAGCATCATCTTTTAAAATTTGAAATATAGTCTAACTAAGTTAAATTTCAAAAGGTTGGATTCCACTTTTTTGATGGCTTGTATGATACTCTATGGAGAAGGCAATGGCACCCCACTCCAGTATTCTTGCCTGGAAAATCCCATGGATGGAGGAGCCTGGAAGGCTGCAGTCCATGGGGTCGCTGGGTCAGGCACGACTGAGCGACTTCTCTACTAGATATAATATCTAAAGCATCTATGATACTAGAAAGCTGTTTGAATTTTTCACTTTATGATTCATGATTTTATTCTTGTGGTCACTGATTAGTAGGGCAAACACAAATCAATATTCTTATGCTCACAATAGTTAAGTTTTCAGAATCAGTCCAGATCTTAATTTATTTCTATTTGTTGAAATAGATCTTATTTCCTTTATGAAGACAAAAAGCCATTCAGATACACATCTTCAGGAATGGTAGCAACATCACAGACACTGACAAAAAATCTGAGGGATTATTAGTTGTTTTCCTTGAATTATACACAGAATTTTATTTACATTATTTAATTAACATTAACAAATTAATTAACATTGCCTTAGTTTTGCATTCACTTCTAGCAGCAGTAACTAAAAGCATTAATTTTATGTCTAGCTATAGCCAAGGAAAATGAACAATACACCATGTTTTAACAACTCCTCCAGAGAAGGTTTGAGGATGGCAAAGCCGTTCTCCTGTTTCTTCTTCCTTGCTCACAGATGTTAGCTGGAGATCCAGTGATCTCAGGGAAAGTGGTCCTAGTTTCTGGGCCTCGGAGTGAGAATGAAACCCAATTCTGACCAATGAAGTATAAGGGGCAATTCCTTAGAGGTCTCCTATGAAATATTTTCCTCTCTAACAAGAGACAAGGAAGCTCTCTGCTCTGTACCACTAGCTACATCTGTTCTTACACATGGTCCTTGGAAGACATGATGCCTGGGACTCCTGCAACAATCTTGCCAGTCAGAAAAGTTCAAGGACTCTCAGAGGCTCTAAACCTGACTTCATAGGGCTACTGGGCCAACATAGTTGGAACATCCTTTCTCCAAACTGTAAGGGGGAGAAACTCTCATTTATTTAAGCCACTGTTGGATAGGCATTCTGACTTGCAGCTGAAAGCATTATTAACAGGTATAACCAGGTATAACATATAGTATATTACCAAAGCAAACACATGGGTAGATTCTTTTTTTAAAACTTCTTATGTTGTATTGGGTTATAGCCGATTGACAATGTTGTTGTAGTTTCTGGTGATTAGTGAAGGGACTCAGCCGTACTTATATATGTATCCATTCTCCCCTGAACTGCCCTCCCATCATCCAGGCTGCCACACAGCATTGAGCAGAGTACACATAGGTCCATTCTTAATGGCATCTATTTGCCCATGCCTTGATTCAGTCAACAAACGTTTTTTAAGCAACTGCCATATGATAATCACTATGCTAGACACTGGAAACACAAACATGTTTTCCCACAATTCGAGTGAAATGGGGTGAGTTATTCAACTCAGTGGCTAACGGATAATCTCCCCCTTTGCAGCCCTGCTTTTAGCCCAGGTTGTGCACACCCATTTTACACCCCACTTCCTTTTTGTAAAATTATCTAGGAGGTTTGGCCAGTCAGTACTACCCAACTACTTAATAAGATCAGATGGAAGATTGGTTGATAATTTTTCAATGAGTTCTAACCCCTAACTTTAATTTGTAAATAGGAAAGATTTAAAGGAGGAATGATTGAAGACAATGAAATTATAGAAGGCAGAACAAGTGAGCATGAACTTTAACAAGTCTAATCAGGGTTCTTTTCTGACAGTTTGAAAATGAGCTTTCAAGGTAAATAAAATAATGAATGTAAACAAATGGATTATTTTTTCCAGATAGGGAGTGATAATAAATTTATGTTACAAAATCAAAACACAGATTGAGGAAATGTGGAGATCATTGAAAAGATAACTCTTAACAGTTTCTAAGGTATCTGTCTCTAAGTTCTGATGAAGAAATTGACATTTGAGGTTTACCATGTACTAATGACATTTCATTTATGCCTTATATTGACTATGCAAAGAAACACCACTATCTCCATTTTATTCAAAAAGGAAGCTGAAGTCCAAAGAGTTTATAATCTCATCACATAGTTAATAGGAAGTAGATTGATTGAACTCAGATTTGCCTAGTGAATGTCCCACCCTATGTCTTACTATGAATACTTCCTTAAAGACAAAGAAACAAGCCACTGTCTTCTTACAAATTATCCCTTTGTTCCAAAATTGGAGACTAAATCTTGGATCCAGGTTAGTTCCTTCTGATATTTAGAATCCTGTTCTTGGGAATAGTTTAAATAACAGTGTCTGACTTCTTAACAGCACAGCCAGCAAATAAAATTTAAGTTCAGAGAATCTGGATTAAGTAACAGAAGGATCTTCTTTTCTCTTTTAATTTCAAAATAAATGGATTTCAGTAGAGATGTTTCCTTTCCCTCGAAGAAGTAATAGTTATACAGGGATAATGTGAACAAAATTTATACCAGAGTTGACATGAACATATATAGATAAAGAGAAATTTATCAGAGAGATATTTTGACCAGTAATCCTTATATACACCCCAGACATGGTTACCCATTCTTTTGTTGGTTGAGCCATTAGTTTATATATTTGGCTGGACTTTTAACATGAACTTTAACAAGTTTAGGTTTAGTATGGAGAAGGCAATGGCAACCCACTCCAGTACTCTTGCCTGGAAAATCCCATGGACAGAGGAGCCTGGTGGGCTGCAGTCCATGGGGTCGCTAAGAGTCGGACGCGACTGAATGACTTCACTTTCACTTTTAACTTTCATGCATTGGAGAAGGAAATGGCAACCCATGCCAGTGTTCTTGCCTGGAGAATCCCAGGGATGGAGGAGCCTGGTGGGCTGCCATCTATGGGGTCGCACAGAGTCGGACACGACTGAAGCGACGCAGCAGCAACAGCAGCAACAGCAATGTTAGCCAAACTGTCTTTTTACAAACATGAGAGTATTTTGAACTGGAAGTATCAAAACAACTATTTTGATCTTTTTCTACAAGAAGATAGCTACTTAATTTGACCAAAAGGCATGGTTAGGGCACTTCTGGGACTTTTGTCCCTTGGGGTCTTTATATAATGTTATGGTTTGCAAAACAGTTTGGAACAAATGGCATTGATGAGCCAAGCAGCCTTTGAAATAGGAAAAAGAATAAATCAGGAGAGTTGTCACATACTTTTACTTTTAAAAAGTGTCAACAGTTGAAAGAGAAAATATGCCAGATTCCCCTTGGCACCATATAGCAGAATCAAATAAAGATAAATACTGTTTCAATATAATTCATGAGATTTTAGTGAGGAATTACTTCCTAAATATTTATACACCAACTCAGTATAAGCTCACAGTAGGTAAGTGAATACAATTAATTTGCTAAAGAGCTGGTCTACTAACTGTAATGAGACTTTTTTTTTCAGTAGACGGAAGAGATTTCTATGATGCAAATATGAACCTTCCCTCAACCATTTTATCCTTAGCACTCAACTTTAGCTTAGATGGTCCACCCTATGAACAGCTGACACACAATTAATCATCATTATAGGTCAGTCCACTTTACCTTAAAGGGCAATCGATTGCTCACATGAGGAAAAACAAATTAGCCATGTCTAAGTAATTGGTACTAAGAAGAAACAAGCAAACTCATTTAATGATACCCTATATCCTCATAAACTGATAATTGTAGCCCAGGTGTTTTTCATTTATAGTTTTAAATTAGTCAAAACATTAATGTTTTCTAGTGTGACTTCTTAAGGATGCATCTTAATGTTAGGAACACAAAGTAGATTACAAAATGTACATACCTCGTGACCACAAGAAATGGGATGCTGAGCTTGCCGCAGCACAGTAACTGGCCATTAATGTCTATCAGAGGGAAAGGGTGGGGATGGAAAAGGGGAGACTCACAGGCAGTGTTGATGGAGGATCAGGTGAACCTAAGAAAACAACTCTTGAAGAAGCTGAAGCTGGCTTAAGCTGAACTTCCAAAATAAAAGGAAACCTAAAAGTTCGAGAACACATTTTTTGAGAGTGATAACCTTGAAAATACTTTTGTCCATCGGTTCTAGCAGCATATTTTTTTTTAATATTTTTGGCAACTATAGGTATGTATGGAAAACCAGTCTTCATATGTAAATACAGTTTTTCAGGAAGCAAAAATCTATTGTTAATTTCAGATGGCTGATGGACTAAACAATTAAAAAAAATTAAAGTACCAGAAGCATCAAAAGAGTTACCACACAAAGGTCTCTTACCTGGTGATATTACTTTCTATCTTATAAATAGTTGGACCCAGTAGATAAGTAAACTAGTCTAAAAATAAACAGGCATCATATATTACTTTAATGACTAGCTCAAAATTTTCCAGAGATATAATAATGCGATCAATTTGAGTGCAATATCAAAACTAGAAAGCTATCATCCATTTTCCTCTTGAATAAAATAATACCATATATTGTGGCAGAAAAATTTCTTGAGAGTTACTTCAAACACATTATTGCAACTCAGTTTAAAAAAAGACTTAATTAATTTAATTAGTATTTTATGGATCATTGTCCTTGAAGATAATTTACATTTAGTCCTGTTCAAAGGTTGAAGTGGCATAAACTGATACAAGAAAGCCTTTCTGTGGTTGAATGAATTAGACCACAGAAAGTTTAATCTTTGTTTCTGGATATATAGGTAATACATGCTCACTATAAAGGTATGTAAGTAATACATGCCCATTATGTGGAAAATCATTGAGAGGAAAAAAAAGTCACTGAGGCTAACTACTGTTATTGAATCACAGACAATTCTGATAAATTTGACCCCAGAGTTCAACTAAAGCCTTCATTTACAAACAAGAAAACAGACCTTGAATACAGGTAAAGCAAGTTGCCCAAGGACACAAAGCACGAAGCTGCCAATTAGCAAAGATGGAACTTTGTCTCCTGATTTCTAATCTGAAGCTTGTTTCTGGTGTACCACGCTGCCTACTCTCTTTCTCCCTGCTCTTTTGTTCACTTTTATCTTCAGCCCCTTAAATTCTGTTTAACCCAGTCCCCTTTCCAAACCCATAATATCCTACATTACAAGCTTCCCTCACTCAGAACCTTTCCTGCTTCTAGAGGGACACGTACTGTGTCTGTGTGTGTGTGTGTGAGCATAGGCAATGGACTTCTGGGATTAACTTGATGTATGATGGCCATGATCAGAACGTACAATTGTTAGAGGATTAAGTAAGAAAACATCAAAGCACATTCTAGACTAAAGAGACCTATGCAGATATTTTGTAATAAGGAGCTGATGATCTGAGCCACAGGCAGGTCCAGGTCTTGTCTTTGCTGACTGTATAGAGCTTCTCACCTTGGGCTGCAAAGAATATAATCAATCTGATTTTGGTATTGACCATCTGGTGATGTCCATGTGTAAAGTCATCTCTTGTGTTGTTGGAAGAGGGTGTTTGCCATAACCAGTGCATTCTCTTGACAAAACTCTGTTAAACTTTGTTCCATTTTGTATTCCACGGTCAAACTTGTCTGTTACTCCAGGTATCTCTTGACTTCCTACTTTTTCATTCCAATTCCCTATGATGAAAAGGACCTCTTTTTTGATGTTAGTTCCAGAAGGTCTTATAGGTCTTCACAGAACCCATCAACTTCAGCTTCTTTGGCATCAGTGACTGGGGCATGGACTTGGATTACTATGAGGCTAAATGGTTTGCCTTGGAAATGAGCAAAGATCTTTCTGCTATTTTTGAGACTTCACCCAAATACTGTATTTTGGACTCTTTGGTTGACTATCCTTATTGCAAAATTTAGGTTTAAATTGAAAAAAGTAGGGAAAATCACTGGCCTATTCAGTTGTGACCTAAATCAAATCTCTTATTATTATACAGTAGAGGTTATGAATAGATTTAAGGGATTAAACCTGGTAGACAGAGTCCCGGAAGAATTATGGACAGAGGTTCATAACATTGTATGGGAGGTGGTGACCAAAACCATCCCCCAGAAAAAGAAATGCAAGAAGGCAAAGTGGCTGTCTGAGGAGGCCTTATAAATAGCTGAGAATACAAGAGAAGTGAAAGGCAAATAAGAAAGGGAAAGATATACTCGGTGCAGAGTTCCAGAGTATAGCAAGGAGAGATAAGAAAGCCTTCTTAAGTGAACAATGCAAAGAAATAGTGGAAAACAATAGAATGGGCAAGACTAGAGATCTCTTCAAGAAAACTGGAGCTATCAAGGGAACATTTCATGCAAAGATGGGCACAATAAAGGACAGAAATGGCAAGGACCTAACAGAAGCAGAAGAGATTGAGAAGTGGTGGCAAGAATACATAGAAGAACTATACAAAGAGGTCTTAATGATCCAAATAACCATGACAGTATGGCTACCCACCTAGATCCAGACATCCTGGAGTGTGAAGTCAAGCGAGCCTTAGGGAGCAACACTATGAACAAAGCTAGTGGAGGTGATGGGATTCCAGCTGAGCTATTTCAAATCCTAAAAGATGATGCTGTGAAAGTGCTGCACTCAATATGCCAACAAATTTGGAAAACTCAGCAGAGGCCAAAGGACTGGAAAAAGTCAGTTTTCATTCCAATCGCAAAGAAAGACAAAGAATATTCAGACTACCATACAATTGTGCTCATTTCACAGGCTAGCAAGGTAATGCTCAAAATCCTTCAAGTGAGGCGTCAATAGTACATAAACCAAGAACTTCCAGATGTACAAGATGGATTTAGAAAAGGCAGAGGAACCAAAGATCAAATTGCTAGCATCCGCTGGATCATAGAAAAAGCAAGGGAATTAAAAAAAAAAAAATCTACTTCTGCTTCACTGACTTTGCTAAAGCCTTTGACTGTGTGAGTGAAAGTCACTCAGTTGTGTCGAACTCTTTGGGACCCCATGGACTAAGCCATGGAATTCTCCAGGTCAGAATACCAGAGTGGGTAGCTGTTCCCTTCTCCAGGGGATCTTCCCAACCAAGGAATCAAACCCAGGTCTGCCGCATTGCATGCTGATTCTGCATTGCAGGTGGATTTGACTATGTGGGTCACAACAAATTGTGGAAAATTCTTAGAGATGGGAATACCAGATCACCTTACCTGTCTCTTGAAAAATCTGTATGCAGGACAAGAAGCAATAGTTAGAACTGAACATGGTTCCAAATTGGGAAAGGAGGACTTCAAGGCTGTGTATTGTCACCCTGCTTATCTCACTTATATACAGAGTACATCATGAGAAATGCCAGGCTGGATGACTTACAAGCTGGAATCAAGATTGCTGGGAGAAATATCAGCAACCTCAGATATGCAGATGATACCACTTTAATGGCAGAAAATGAAGAGGAACTAAAGAGCCTCTGGATGAGAGTGAAAGACAAGCGTGAAAAAGCTGGTTTAAAACTTAACATTGAACAAATGAAAATCATGGCATCCAATTTCATGGCAAATGGATGGGTAAAAAGTGGAAACAGTGACAGATTTTATTTCTAGGGCACCAAAGTCATTGCAGATGGTGACTGCAGCCATGAAATTAAAAGCCACTTGCTCCTTGGAAGAAAAGCTATGACAGACCTAGACAGTGTATTAAAAAGCAGAGACATCACTTTGCTAACAAAGGTCTGTATAGTTAAAGCTATGGTGTTTCCAGTAGTCATTATGGATGTGAGAGCTGGACCATAAAGAAGACTTAGCACCAAAGAATTGATGCTTTTGAATTGTGGTGCTGGAGAAGACTCTTCAGAGTCTCTTGGACAGCAAAGGGATCCAAGCAGTTAGTACTGAAAGAAATCAACCCTGAGTATTCATTGGAAGGACTGATGCTGAAGCTGAAGCTCCAGTACTTTGGCCACCTGATGTGAAGACCTGGCTTATTGGAAAAGATTCTGATGCTGGGAAAGATTGAGGGCAGGGGAAGAGGGTGACAGAGATTGTTGGATGGCATCATTGACTCAATGGACATGAGTTTGAGCCAACTCCAGGAGATAGTGAAGGACAGGGAAGCCTTGCATGCTGCAGTCCATGGCTTGCAAAGAGTGGCACACAACTTAGCAACTTAGCAATCACCCCATGAAAGAGATAGTATTACTCCTGATACACTCTGCCCATCCAGTTTTACATTGGCCTCCACTGTCAATGCTAAATTCCAGCTCCCTACTGGTGCCCAAGTCCCCATCATCTCTAAGGGAGCCAACAGGAAAAAGCCCTATTTATGCTTATTGGCATCACCTGTGTTGTCCCAAGCTTATTAGGTGGTAACAGACAGAATAACAAAGCAGCAAGAGCAAGGGCTTTGCAACTAGACAAGTCTAGGCTTGAATCCTTTCTAACTGAGTGACCTTAGATGAGTTATTTAACCTCGCTGAGTCTCTAATTTCTTTATGTGTGCAACGGGGATAATAATAGTATACTTCATAGGGATGTTGTGAAGATGAGACAAGATAATATCTGATAAGCCCCTTGTTTAATATCTGCCATGGTGCTCCACACGTGATACCTTTTGCTATATATTGCAGATAACATTGCAGTAAAACACTTCTGGCAGACACCTTTGGGAAGACCTTCTTACTGTATTTTGAATTATCCTTAAATGATTAAACAATCATTCTAGTTAATATTTTCTAATTGCACTAAACCAGAGGTTTGTGTCTAGGGCACATGACAAGGGTCTTATTTATCATATTAGGGTCTATATGTGTGCAAATTCAAGGACCCAAGATGAGGGATACCATTAATCAAAATTTTATGGCTGTGAGACACCATTATCTTTTACTATGCTGCATTCATAATTGACATGTTGTCACAACTGGGCATCTTATGAAACTGTTAAGGAACAAATTAACACTATGGAAGTGGTATTTACTGAAATAAAAAACAAACAGAAGAGTAGGCACAATGATTACATCAGTAAGAGATTGGGGTGGGGAAGGAGCTGGAAAACAGAGACTCTTACACTGGACATGTGGACTACGTTCCAAAGGGACATAGTTAGGAGCTCTGAAATTTTTGTTAAGAGTCCAGAGTGCAAACTTCATGTGTAAGTGTATGGCCAGCTTAGTGAGAATCAGCTTCAGGGTGATGCTCAGAAATAGGGATGCAGCGTGGAGTGTCTGAGGCAGATGACTGGAGAATATGAGCCTCTATGACATGGGAACTCTACTCACATGAGTTAGGCCCTATGTGCTGTCTCCTGGGAAGGCCTTGCAAGCAAATGGTGCAATTGAAAAGGGTTACCAAGAAGATCAGTTAAAATGACTGAATACCGGAGAAATCCATCCCTGTTTTTTTTTTTTTAACCTGAGGACGGCAAGTCTGGGTGAAGCCAAGCAAGGTTTGGAGAATATGAAGGGAATATTGTGGTGGCGCTAGGTGTCTTCTGTCTCTAAAGACAGCATACAAGAAAATGGGCACTAATGCTAACATGAGAGAAATCGATTTGACAGCAGATGAAACTACCTATGGCAAAAGTTGAGAGATTAAAACATTCATTAAATGAAATTTGTATGTATTTTCTGGCTGCACATAGAGAAACTAAACAGTAAATTCAGTGCCATGTTTTTTTGGGTTTCCAGTGAGTGTAATGGACAGAATGTCTCTTTTTCTCCTTCAAATTCTCTTTCTTTTTAAGATTTTCTAAGACCACGTTTGGTTTACTTTTATCCCAATGAATACTATTATTGAAAAATGGCAAACTTTCCATAAATGAATACATTTCTTAAAAAAAAATTGGGTACACCTGACATAACACAAAATGCATGTTTTTCAACAAGTTTTAGTACATGCAAATGTTGTGCAACCATTGCCACTGTCTAATTCCAGAACATTTTCATCACTGCAGAAAGAAACCTCACACCCATTAAGCAGTTACTAGCCATACTTTTCTCCTTCAAACACCTTCTCTCCCTATGGATTTGTCTTAGGAATGTATTTCTTTTGGAATCTTATGAATTCTGCATTTAATTTTACAACTAGAGGTAGTAGACTACTGAGTGTATCTGTAGTGTGTGTGGGTATGAGAGAGAGAGAGAGATGAGAGGTTAGCATTCATGAGAAACTTTGCAAGGTAAAATCTTGAGAAATAGTACAACAAAATGGAAATGTGGGAGGATACTTATTTTTTAATTAGCTGGTCATAACTTAGGTATCTGAAGGTAAACTCCTCAAGGGTCCAGTCAATTACAGGTTCAAGAAATGGCCAACAGTTCTTGAGATATACCTGCAACACTGAGAAAGGCAGTGTGGCTTTATCACTCCTATGTTAGGCTAAACAGTTTCACACCCGACAGAAGCTCTGTCCTGGATCCAAGCTCTTCCTGTAATTGCTGATGATAACCCTATTACTTTTCTTTAGAGCAGTGTTGCAGTGACCGTTGCTTATTCTGCATTTATTTGTCCTGGTGAGCACATCAGATATAGCAGAGGAAACTTAGGATGCCTGACGGGTAAGTTAAACACAACTTAAAATAATAAAACTTCTTTTGCAGCCATAACTACTTATCAATTTTAAATTAAAATACACATTTTATTTCACCTGGAATTTTTAAAAAGTTAGGTAACCTATTTAATTTAAAAACTTGGAGAATGAACTAGAAAATGTTTTATAGGGCATTTTTTGGTAAACTGACTTAAAACTTGCATGACTTCCTTCATTATGATTATATTGACAGGAAACTTGTGTTGTCTATATTCTGGAAAAGATACATACAACTTGAAAGAAATCTTAATTTTCAACCAGTCAAGTAATTCCTCAGAAGGAGGAATAGCCTGTTGGGTCTTGTGACTTCAGTGGTGCTTTGTAATCTGGACTGTCAAAGCCAGGAGATTACCGTCATTTTGCATTTTGTGTATTTTGAGGAGTTTTATTTCATTTTCATTCTCAATTCCTTTCCATTTCATAAGCCCCAACTAATTATCTTAACCATTTCCACTAATAAGGGCTGGTTGTTGTTGTGGTATTATGGATCTTGCCTGTTTTCTTTACAAATTTCTTATCCACATGCTTCACGGTAGTCTCCCGCCTCTTCTTTTTGCCCCCCTTCTCTCATTTTGACTTCTGAGGACTCCTTGATGATGATGGAAAACAGTCTCCACATCACATTGTGAAATGTGCATGACTTAGCTACTATTCCAACAAACATTTCTCAGACAGTGTGGGCCGGAAGTAATTTTTTTTTTTAAACCAACCGAATCTCCTTTAAGATACCTGGAAGTTGAGGGCAGCACACCATTTGTCTTGTGGCAAGTACAAATTAATGTAAAGCACTTGGGGGTCCTCATTGCTGAAAGACTCTGCGGTGAATCTGGGGCCTTGCTTGAGGACCTATCAACAAAATTCATCGGAAGAGACTGCCATAATGTGGAAGGTGTTTGATTCCTCAGTTCCCTTCTTCTGCATGTGCCTCATATGAGAGTGCCTTGCTTTACTTCTCAAGGATGTATGGGTACATTACCCTATTTTCCAACTTTAGAAGACAAACCAAAACCTCTCTAGGAAAGAGAAAGGACTTGAAAGTGTTGTGAAAGACAAAGGGGAAAAGAGGGCTTGAAACGGACAAAGGCAGTTAAGAGCGTAGCTAAACTGTAAATCACCTATCTCTGACCTCCAGACCACATCTCAGCGCAGNCCTTGGGAAATTATTAAGCTAGGTTATCAGCTCTTTAAGAAAAAGCAGTTCAAAGATGGCTTTTTAGAAAGGCCAGCCGTCTATCTCCCCAGAGGCTTAGACAGGGATGACTCTGCAAATACATGTAAACAAAGTAGACTTGGCCTGAGTTTCATTTCCGGTAACTGATGATTCTAAGTAGAAATCGAGTGAAACTGCCCTTAATTAATTTAAAGCCAATTAAATTATTCTTCCAATTTAATTCAGTAGTATTGAGTATTTTTTTAAATAAGTGGTACGTGATGGACGAAAGTGTCTGAAATTCTTATCTTGTGATCTGGACCTATCTCTTAGGGAAAGAAGGTGACTAACTTCCAAATACTGATCAAGTTTTAGATTTATATGACCTTTCGTTTGTAGCTTGACAGGTCTGATTTGCCGAAAGAGTGGAACTGTGATTGTTCCAGGAGGATTTGTTTTTTGTCATACCAAACACAAGAGTAATAACAGACGCTTACTCCAGTCTTAAAGATAATTGAGCAAAAGGAGTTCTTGGATTAAAACAAAACACAGCAATTACAGCCATGTAAGGTTTAGTGGATTTTCACTTCTTGGTGCAGAAGAGTGCAAAAAATGAATGCTCTCTAACACTAGATAATTTTGCCTTTTGAGTGTTGTCTCCTGTTTGATGCTTTGCCTGGTTTTATTCCAACAAAATATATCTGCTTATTTATTATATATGCATATGTATACAAATCTATCTATCCATTGCCCATGGTTTCCTGTACCCTGAGTATATAGGTGTTAAGGTAGAAGGTTATATTGGGTTAGACTTGTGTGAGGTTGAATGCTTTTCTTTCTGACTTCATTTCTTTCTGCCAGTGGATCAATATATTTTACTCTATGCTATCAGAATACAAAATATGGTAAGAAGCAAATCCTGTTTTCAAGGAACCTCTGATATAATTTGGTATGGGTTTTAAACAGTGTATCTAATTACAAAAAGATAACTAACAGTGTAAGGCAGTGAAAAAGGGTGGCCAGTGTTACTGTCTTATGCATCATGCTATGGACTGTTTCCATTTATGTGCCAGATGTCCGCATGGCGCCAGCTCTTACTTCCTTGGGTTTCTACTCATAGGTCTGCTTCATGCAAAATGCCACCTTCCTGCCCACCCTATTTATTTTTCCATGTAGCATTTACACCACCTGGCCTACTCTGGGTTTGCTTTAGGTCTCTGTTCACTGGGATGCAAGCAGCATGAACATATAGATCTTGATTTTTGTGTACTGCTGAATTTCTAGTGCCTTCAGTATGGTTCTAAGAAGGCAATGGCACCCTACTCCAGTACTCTTGCCTGGAAAAATCCCATGGACAGAGGAGCCTGGTGGGCTGCAGTCCATGGGGTCGCTAAGAGTCGGACTCGACTGAGCGACCTCACTTTGACTTTTCACTTTCCTGCATTGGAGAAGGAAATGGCAACCCACATCAGTGTTCTTGCCTGGAGAATCCCAGGGACGGGGGAGCCTGGTGGGCTGCCATCTATGAGATCGCACAGAGCCGGACACGACTGAAGCGATGCAGCAGCAGCAGCATGACTGAAGCGACTTACCTACAGCAGCAGTATGGTTGGGTACATAGTAGCCTCTCAAAAAGTATTCAGTGCAATAATGACATTCATTTGGCCTTTGGCTCAGTGCACTGGAAGTAGATGAACATGTAAACAAACCCTCAAAGTATGATGAGTGCTTGTGGGAGGGCAGGAAATGGAGGTTAGGAAAGAATGAGTGGGTGGGCCTGAGAGCTCACTTGGTCAATATTTACAGAGACTTTACCTGATTCTTGGGCTTTGTGAATGTTGAACCTGTTACTTCTTAAAGCCCAAGCCTTTGGAATTTGGAGCAAGTGGAGTAGTTTTATTCTTCTTCATCAAGGAGGTGGCAAGAGAGAAAATTCTGTGGCACTTGTTTCAAAGTCCTGCTTTAAAGAAACCTAAACAAATTCTTTTGGAAAAAAACATAGGAGTAAAACAACAAACAGAGAAGCACCTACTGTATAGCACAGGGAACTATATTCAATATCGTTTGATAAACCATAATGGAAAAGAATGTGAAGAATGTGTAACTGAATCACTTTGCTGTACACCAGAAACTAGGACAGCATAGTAAGTCAACTGCTCTTCAATGGAATAACTGCAAGAAAGGGAAGAAAGAAGCAATAGGAATAATATTGCTTATTCTTTATGATAAGAAAGAGGAAATTCTCTCCTGGAGGCAGGCTATCGTTTGAGGTGTTTATTTTTTTTTGTCTTTTTAGAGGATGGAGATTAGGATAAAGCACCTCCACTCTCCTCATCCCATTTTATTCTAATCAAATTGAAATTTACTTCTCATGTTAAAGGTTAAGAAAATAGGTTAATTTGTTACTCTTATTGACATTTTTATCTTAATGTAAAATTGTCTTTTTTTTTTTCAAACAATCTGTATCGTATATTTTTAGTCATTTAGTACAATGGTATTTGAAATGTTATTCCTACTTAAGTGGAAGAAATTTTCCATTATCAAAGCAAACTTTAAAAGCTGTATGAGAAATATGAATTATGGTACTAATTAAACCTCAAACTTCTTGAACATTCATGTAACAAATCTAATGTACCAGAACATTATAGTTGGTGAATTAGTCTTACACTGTACTCCTTTACAGCCAGGATCCACTGCGCATCCACGTCTTTGCTGATTCCACGGTTATTTGCTATGCTTCTAGTCTGGGCTTTTGCCCTGTGCTGAGGCTTGTGCTCGAGCTCACATCCCAGACCATCAAGTGAGAATCAGTCTTTCAAACACGGTGCTTCCACTGGTTTCCAGACTTGTCCTGGTTCACCGCATCCTCAAGGCCCTACTCTTATGTTAACTTTGAGCTGTGGTTCTAAATAATGTTCATAATCCTCTACACCAAAGTTTCTGTGCCTTGGCACTATTGACGTCTTGGCCTGATTAATTCTTTGTTGTAGGGACTGTAGATGCCAGTAGTAAACCCACCCTCACAGTTGTGACAACCCAAAATAGATCCAGACATTGCTAAGTGATCCCTGGAGGATCACCCCCATTTGAGAAATACTGGTCTACATGAAGTTTATTGTAAATGTTTGCTACGATATGCGCATCCATTTAACTTTGGATGCATCAGATTGTTGTCTTGGCTTTATTAAATGTTTAAAATCATACGACATAGCAGGATAATACATTGCTCCTTATACACTAAATTTGTCAAGAGGATGTTAAGACGTTGGAAAGAACTAGGAGTGTAGTACTATTTCCACTCCATAACTATGGAGGCTAGCCTGGGAATTTAGTTTCCTGTAGTGATTCCTCATAGCGATAGGTTATGATAGAACATTAGGTTAACCTTACAAGTCAGCAATGGGGCCTAAAAACTCATAATAAAGTCCATTTTAGACTTCTTACACATTAATTTGCTCAACTCATTTAAAAGTTTCTGTTACTCATTATGCAGCAGTGAATTCCAGAATTTCCTGTATACTCTGGAGAGAAGAAATAGGTTTTCTTTCCCCCTTTTAAAACTCATCTATGTCAAAATGTTAAAATAATTTATGTATTTATTTTTGACATCTTCATATGGTGCCAGAATTTGAACATATTAACTTCATCTTTTTGATTGTCCTGATGCTTTATGTCTTTGAAATTTATTTCTGAAGTAGAACATAGATTTTAGAATGTTATAGGTAAAAGAAACTTGAAAGGTAATGTAGTGCATCCTTACCATTTACAAGTTGGGAAACTAGCTGTTACTTGACATTCAAGGCATTCTGATGTTCGTAAACTACGATACTGTAGTTTCATTCCGGTTCAGTAGCAAACTCCTTTATGCCTCTCAATCTCAGGCCTGGCTAGAAACCTGATAAAAAAAGGGAACAGGTTTTATCTCATAAAAACCTTCTTGAACTTGGAAACTGTATGCTTTTCTGGAATGATAAGTATGTTTGTTTCATTAATATGCTTTTTCTCTCAGGTTTACTTAGTAATTGGGCAGGAATATTTTCCACTGTGCCAGGATGAACAGTTTTAACACCCGACCGCATTCAATCCATAGAGGAATTGTTGACTTTGAAAATCTCCTGATATAGTCGGAAAGTGCTCTTTTGTTAGGAAGCAATTTTTTGAGTATAATTGACTAGAAACTCCCATCGCCCAAATCTGTCAGAACCTTTTCTCTTGTCCCCTTATTCTAGGGGGACCGAATGTGGCACTTTGCAGTGTCTGTGTTCCTGGTGGAGCTCTATGGGAACAGCCTTCTCTTGACGGCAGTCTACGGGCTGGTGGTGGCAGGCTCGGTGCTGGTCCTAGGAGCCATCATTGGGGACTGGGTGGATAAGAATGCCAGACTGAAAGGTGAGTGGTGTTGCAGGAGCCTCTGTGTTCATGGGACCAGTGCCTGCGCTAGAGAGAAGCCACTGTGACTCACCCACTATACCTCTGCAGCTCCTGCCTGGCCGGTAGGGTGCTCAGTGGCAGCACCCCTGCTTGGAGGGTCCTGGGACTCCCGCAGAAAGATGGGATATCAGGATATTGAGTTTATAGATTTGGGGAGGTATCTTTTTTGGCTGTTCATAAATTACAAATGTTAATGATTAACATCATAGCACTTTTCTGTGAACCATGTTAAACATTAAAAGTTTACTTAACTCTGGCATCTTTTTAACCAGGACTTGCATTGGAGTTCATTTAATGTAATGTTCCTGGGACAGCTTTAACATCTGTCCCCTGGGGTACTGTGTTTCATATAGGCGGGTGTGTAGGGGAAGTGGAAACAATGGATTTAAAAAAGAGTATCTGATCACAGAGAGCTGAATTATTAATTTTTTAAGAAAAAAGAAGAAATGATAGTATACTGACATAAATCTAGAGCATTAATACTGAAATCATTAAGTATTGTATAAGAAAGAGAACAGTTCAGTTATTCAGAATATAAGGGCAATTTGGATAATAATTCAAGGCAGAATTTCCTAGAATTATTCAGTTGTTAATGCTAAGACCTGGCCATGTCTCTCATAGTCATTGGGGAAAGATTGAGGTATCTGTTTCTTTCAACGCAGGATGACTGCCCCTGGTTAGAGAGCAACTGGATTATCAAATTCTAGGACTTGATGCTATTAGTAAAATGGCCAAGATGGACGTTATTTTATTTTTAGAATCAATAGACCAAAGAACATACAACTTATAGAAAAAGGTTTTGTATCCTAGAAAAAAATCCCCAATTATTTACATCATTATACATAGGGGCATGGAAATGTTATATATAGAGACCTTTAATCTTATGATTGTTGAACACTGAAATTGTAAGTTAGGAAAGAATGTTGAGTTGGATGAAGAGGAGTTTGGTGGGATAGCAATCTTGTACTTACCCGATGTAATCAACTCACGTGTCTGCCTCCATGAAAACCTTTGATGTCTCTAGGCTGAGTTAGCTAGAGACACTGTTTTTTCTGCACTCCCATTACAGCTTTGTTAATACCTCTGCTATTTCACTTATGCTCTTATAATTATCTGTTCACATGTGTGCCCTTCTTGTGGTCTGTGGGGTTCTGAAAGCCAAAAATCTCATTCAGTTGGTATTTAAGCCTTGTACAATAAAAGAATGACTTATATGTTGGGATTTTATTTCAAACTAATTTCAGAAAGCAGTTTGTTTTGTCTCGAGGCTTTGATATAACCTTCCAAGCCAGAATGAGCTTTACTGTCCTTAAAGGCAAGAGCTATAATTATACCTTTCATATTCAACCCTCTGTGTTTTTCATAGTGCTTTCATGAGTATTTTATTTGAGCATCATAATGATCCCATAAAGTAAGGAAGGCAGATAGATGTGTATTATATCCTCACTTTATAGACACAGACACAAGAGTTTAAGTATGCTGCCCTAGATCATCTGCGTAGTGAGCGGCAAAGGAAAGACTCCAAGGTGTCCTTTCCTGGTATCCTGGCCTGTGCTGTGTCGTCTCTTAGTCTACACGGATGCCTCACTCTCAGAAAGCTGGCATTTTTTCTGAGGAAAGGTGTAGTTTAGAATTTCACAGTAAAGCAAATGGCTTTAGTATTCTAAAAGGAACACACTGCTGCCTTATTCTTGGCAATTTTTTATGTGTCTTTCCTACTCATCCGTACGATCTTATCAAATTCAGCCCACCATCTAGGAGGTTATGAATTCCGTGACCTCTTCCTTAGCCTCTTCCATGTTCTTATTTTTGCCTAAGCTACAAAGGGCTGAGACATGGATCTTGTTTATCTAATATAGTTCTGTTTATGACCGTATACTTTCAAGAAAGTAAATGAAAATGCAGTCATTATGAATGGCTTTGGCTTTATCAGGGAAAATTGAGAAGTACTTCTTTATTCTGTGTGCAAGTTTTACTGGTCTGATGTGATATGCTGGGTCCTGCTAGAAATAGCTCAGGTAGGAATGTTTTCATTTCTTGTAATTTGCATATGCATTAATACAGTAAAACAGCGATGCATGGGTGAAGACAGCTCCGTTGAGATGCTTTGGTGTGTGAACACTTTGTTTCTCCCTCTGTATAGTGGCCCAGACTTCACTGGTGATCCAGAATGTTTCGGTCATCCTGTGTGGAATCATCCTGATGATGGTTTTCCTACATAAGAATGAGCTTCTGACTATGTACCATGGATGGGTTCTTGTAAGTTCCCAACAAGATTTTTGATGGCAGGAAATTAATGTGTCTGTTAGTAATAAAAGAGGAAAACTCTCTGAGGCTAGGGAATGTCTTTTTGCAAATAAGCCCTGTTAATTTTAATCTCAGTTTCGTTGAGTTAGACAAGGCTGTGATCCATGTTACTTTAATATCCCCTACCACTTTTTTTTTTTTTGCCCATAACAGGCATTCATTATGTGTTGTTTGAATTTAAATTTTGTTCTATTGGTTTTTTTTCCTTTTGTGTTTTAATGGCAGTTCAAAGAGTTTATTACATAATCCACTTGCTAGCTTTCAGGTCATTAGTATTAACCTATAATTTGTTTACATCATATAAGAAATGTTATCCATATATATAAATCAGTTGTGATTGTGGTCCTCCAATAATAATTGGTATTTGTATTTGAGGACATGGAGTAGATAACTTCTCACACTTTAATTTCATAATAGCTTGACAAAAAGAGCACAGAGATGGGTATAGTGGAAAACAATAAATTTGGTGTCACTAGTAAATCTTCTTAGGTCTATTTGAATTGATATTGTAGAGTTCTAAAGCTAGATGGACAAGAAATCTTCTACTCTATTCCCTTCATTTTGTTGATGAAAAAGTGAGGCAAGGTGATGTTAGCTAATTGTGGTCATGCAACTGGAAAATGTCAGAACTCTGATTTAAACGCAAGACTTTTCACTTCCCCTTCAATGTTTCTTCCAAAGGACATATTTATGGGAGGAATTAAAAACTACCCGGAGGTTAACACTCTGTGATAACCAGGTCGTATAAATGTGCATATGACTATTTTCTATCATGTATACCACGGATGGGGCTTCCCAGGTAGCTCAGTGGTAAAGAATCCACTTGCCAAAGCAGGAAACGCAGATGTGCTTTGATCCCTGGGTTGGGAAGATCCCCTGAAGTAGGAAATGGCAACCCATGCCAATATTCTTGCCTGGGGAAGTCCATGGACAGAGGAGCCTGGCAGACTACAGTCCATGGGTCACAGAGAGTTGGACGTGACCAAGCACTCAATATGTTTTTGAACCACAGAAGATACAGATTAGAAAGATATTATGCCTTTTAACTTGACCACTGCTATCTTATTATTTCATGTCTATAAGTGAGATGATTTTTTTTATAATTCATGAAATTAAATTAAAATAAACATTTTATTATGTTACCAAAGACCAGTTGGTACAGTGTAGTAAATCTGACATTTTAATGTTTTTCCTGTAATTCCTTAGACTTCATGCTATATTTTGATCATCACGATCGCAAATATTGCAAACTTGGCCAGTACTGCTACTGCAATCACAATCCAAAGGGATTGGATTGTTGTTGTTGCAGGAGAAGACAGAAGCAAATTAGCAGGTAATTTGCTTTTCTCTTTCTACCAAATGGTTTATATTAGGATTCACTTTAAATCAGTGGTAATAACTGAGGCTTAAGCCTTTTTTTCTGAGTAATTTTAAGGAATAATAAATTGAAAGTATAGTCTTCTTCTTACATTTATCAATCTCAGCACAAAGATGTATCTCACTGTTAAGAAGCTAATTTATAGGCTAGTGACCTTCTCTTTTATTCTATGAAAACCTGGCAAATAGAAGAATATTTCTTTTGAGCTCTTTCTTTCTAACACTTAAAACAGTGAATATCTGACATGAATTTATCATCATACTATGGTTATTATTACCAGTAAATATTGTGGACATTATTTTTATCCGAACAAATAGAAACAAATATGTGGCTCAGTTGGTAAAGAACCCTCCTACCAATGTAGGAGATGCGAGAGATGTGGGTTCAATTCCTGGTCAGGAGTATCCCCTGCAGAAGGAGATGGCAATCCGCTCCAGTATTCTTGCCCAGGAAACTCCGTGGACAGAGGAGCCTGGAGCACAACAGCCCATGGGGTGGCAAAGAGTCGACCATGACTGAATATGCAGCACACACACACACACACAATTCTAGGACAGACTCTAGAAGTTAATTCCTTCAACTTTAAAGTTATAGCTGGTAACTTTTATTACACTATGTATGATGCACTGTAACTGCTGTTATGAACACTAAAGAAGTGGAGGATAGAATGTAGGTCTTACAAAGCTTGCATTTTAGTTGTCCATTAGAAATGTACAAGAGGGCAAACAAAGGCTGAAGAATGCTTACAAAGCAATATATCCAATTACATCAGTACCTGGGCTTAGAGCAACCTACCTTACTCAATATTCCCAACTTACCCCCTACTCCATACAGCACCCAGACACAGATGGATTGAAATTGCACCGAGTAAAGGAGGAATGTACACTTATTTACCGATCAGGTCAGCTGAGTCAACTCTGCTAGTCACTGAGATTAATGGGCATCACAAACTCATTGCCAACCACCCTGACTGACAAGACCGTTCCCAATCACTTTAGTGGCTTATCCCAGGACACAGAGGCAAGATTAAGTACTGGGGTTAGCAAGCAACTTTGTTTGACTAGACATGTGGTTAAAAAAAAGATAGGAAGTTGAGAGAAAGGGAACAAAATCTGTGAAAGGTCTACATGAAGAAAAAGAAGGATTTGCTTAAGTCATCACTTTGTGATAGCAGTAATAATACTGCTTCAGATAGAGATACCACAGTGATTTTAGAGGTCAGTGACTATGGAAGATGAATTTAGCACAGGAAAGCCTGTATTGCAGAAAATTCTCTCTGGAGCTAAAGTAGTGATTCTCATTGATTTTTCTTCCTGTGATCATTTACTAATAGGAAATAATTCCATATCTCCTTTTGTCACATAAATTAAAAGATAAGATTTTGTCCTTTTGGGGGTACTTTCCCCTGTTATTTTCTTCCTCTTTTAGAGCGTTATTTTAAGGATGTAACGTATGTCCATGTTCTGAAATTCAAAGGGTACAAAAGGATATATTTTAAAAATAGATTACATATATCTGTTGAAATGTATTTGGGGGGAAAGTTAGCTTTTAAGATGATTTTCTTTCTCTTATCTGAATTTCTTATCTCATGCTGACTCTGTGAAATCTATATAGTCTATAATTGGGAAAAAAAAAAAAGCCCTGAGTAAAGAGAAAGTACTCAGAATCTTTAATTTGTGCTAAAATCTAAATAAATAAATAACAAAACAAAGATCCCATGTAACTTTCTGGGACCTTTCTGACTATAAAGTGATATTCCAGGAAAGCAACAAAAATATGACTGGCTACTTCTCAGCTGTCTTTCTTTATTTGAGGAATTATTACATAATGGAAGAATCCGGGCTAACTAGTCTATTTTCTGGCACCCCACTCCAGTACTCTTGCCTGGAAAATCCCACAGACAGAGGAGCCTGGTAGGCTGCAGTCCTTGGGGTTGCGAAGAATCGAACACGACTGAGCGACTTCCCTTTCCCTTTTCTGGAGTTTCTCGAGTTTAAGAAAGGAAGGAAGCTGCCTGTTGAACTCTTGTCCACTGTGGATTAGTTTAGGAAGTGGTGCTGTTTCAAATTCAGCCGCAAGTACAGGATAGAGCCTAAAGAAGCTCTCCATGTTGTTTTTCCTCAAGTTTTGACCTCCATATTTGTTTAAAAACTAATTAAAAACAGTCCTTCAAAATAGGAACAGATAATTCTTCCATGCTGGGGGTCGGCAAGGCTCTCACCATGGATTTTTGGTACTATTCCTGCTATAAGTCAGAGGTACAGAACAGATAAAAAAAGAGGGGGGTAAAGGAAAAATAGAAGAGAAAGGGGAAAAGTACTCTAGGAGGGGACTCCAGCTGCCGCCTGTGGCACCTCTGGTTTGTCTCTGTACACAGATACACATCTGTTCCAGGCAGGAGTAATTTATGTTCATGCAGGCTGGTCTTTGAGGTTGCTGGCAAAGACGGTTAGAAACCAAGCAGGAAGCTGGGCAGGACCAACTGAACTCATGTGCATCACACGTGTAAAATGTATGTGATGGGGTAAGAGTGTGCCCATTAAGAGGGAGGGTTGTCAGCTGGAAGGTAATTGTTCCCAATCCCTCATCCCAGTGTTTCTTGTTTTCAGAGTAGTTTATAAAATTGGAAGTTGTATCACTGAGGGTAAAGAACAAGAGAGATATTCCCTGGAAGGTTGAAAAGTTTTGTAATTTCAGTGGCATCAGGTCAAAATATAGTTGTTACCATCCAGTTTAGACAGCTCCAGAAAAGGTACTCTTTTCCACATAAATACTGTTAATTAATCTGTCGACTAATTTGTCTAAGTACTTGATTTAGTTAGTGTCTTACTAAAGCCTTCTCTTGAGCCATGACCCTTAGCCTGTCAAATCTGTTTGAAACTCACTTCCTTTCCCTGACTTTTTATTCCATCTGTTGTTTTATTTCCTTCTTCATTTCCTTTGTTAATCACTTTTTGTTCATAGTGTCTGAGATTTTTCTTGTCCATCATTCTAGAGAAACATCTGCTGGTTGGCTTGATCAAGTAAGGTAGATACATTTCTTGTTTGAACTCCATTGACTGAAAATTGATTTCATATTTGAGGTAGACAAACCTGCTAGGTGCTATTTGCTCAGCAAATCTGTTCTTTATTATGCTATGAGATATATACCCTTTATAACAGCAAGTAGTTACTGATGTCCTGCTCTGTCACAGCTGCAGCTGAAAACAGTTAATTGGAATTAAATGAGCACACATTTGTGTGTTTGCATAAGAATCAATACAAGCTTGTGAAAGAGTATGTTTGCACATTGAGAGTACCAGCTCTTCTCTAACCTGTTACCAGTAAAATGGTTAGGTCTTTTTCAAAAATTATTTAATTAACTCTGCTTCAGAAAAATGAACTCTCTTTTCTGATACTACATTACATCTAAACATTATTAGCTTCCTCAGATAGAAATTTCTAAATTTTGATAATAAAGAAAAGACATTGGTGGCATTAGGAAGTTTCATGAGCACTTGAAAAGGGAGGTTGTAAAAAAGTAACAAATCATTTTAATTAAATTTCATTGTTCTGAGGCCTTCAGATCCAAGTGTATGTTTTCATTAGTATTTGATTTTTGGATTCAAGTTATTGAGTTATTAGGAGCAATCCTACATTTCCATGTTAGGAAATTATTAGCAGGGGCGGATGGAAGTTAATGAGGCCTCTGCAAAATTGGTTATGCATAAGATCAATGAAAACTGCCTTTGGTTCTCAAGTGAAAGGTGAAATATGTCAAAGTTCTCCTGTTATCATGCAGGTGTTCTGCATGCATAGGACTAATTGGAAGGCAGTTGAGGACCAGGAAGAGTGAGAGAATAATGACAGTTTTCTGTTAATGTGCTTATTAGTCACATAATGCTTTTCCAAGGTGCCCCACGTGATTGATAAGAACTTTCTCAGTTTTTACTCTGTGAGATAGAAAATGAGAAAGTAGGTTATTTTCTTGATTTCCTCTCCTTTATGCATCTTGTCCTCCACTCTTAACTCAGCTGTATGTTCCCAGGGTCATACCCAAAGACCTTGTTATCACTGCAAAACCCTCCCCTTCCCTAATCTCAATCTTTGGCATCCAAGACTTGACCTATACCTCCTGCCTTATCAGCTCCCTTCTCCTGGTTCCCCAGCCACAGCAGTGCTCCAGCCTGGTTGGCACCTACAAGTCATCGATCGATTCACTGCCTTTCCACTGCTCATGACCCCCTTTTGTCTCCTCTCCTTACCCAGTTTAAATTCCAAACGCAGTCGTTCCAACCATATGAACGCCTCCTAGTATACACCCTGAGCTCACCTGGCCTCCTCTCCTTTTGTTCTTTGCCTCTCATAAGATCCTGCTTAAATCCAACTCTCTATGGTAGCACATGGCTGGTGAGAAAAAAAATGCACAATTTTGCTCACTGCTCTCGCTTAAAGTTCATGACGACTGGGTTCAAGCTGGCCCTTTCATGCTGCTGTGTGATGATACAGTTTCCTCTGGCCCCTTCCTCCTCCCACTTTCCTAAAGGACTGTGTCTCACTTTTTCCTCGTAAATTCAGTACTGCCTCTCCCATCCTCACTTTCACTGATGACCTTGCCTTGTATTCTACTGAGAAAGTGGGAAAATGAGAACTTTCACATGCTCCCATCTTCACGTCCCTCTTCCCATTTGTACCTACAGCCATTTACGTGACCTATGCTCTTGAACTGCTTGTGGTCCTACCTAAGAACAGCTCTGCTGCTTGTGCAGTAGACTCAGACCCTATCCTTTCGCATCTGCTGAATCATTCACATTAGCATATAAACATGCTGTAACTGCTCATCTTAAAAATACCCTTCCTTACCCCCTCTATTCACTCCCATTTCTTTATTCTCCTTTTGAACAAAAGTTAATAAAAAGAAATATCTATGCTCAGTCTTTCCAATTCCTTTGCTTGGTTGGGGCCTTGCTTTCCATAATACCAGGGCTGGGGGTGGGGGGTGGGGACAACATTCCCATTGTGAAGCTGGGCGGCGCCACTCACTTAGAATATAATAGAAATGGTGTCCCCTGGAGCTGGCACCAACCTCTTTAACCAGCTTCAATCAGGCATTTGCTCTTATTGCTCACCAGAACTAGTCTTTAAGGTCCTCAGTACCTTCCACGTGACCTGTCTAGAGATGCTTCTCAGTGCTCATCTTTCTTGACTTACCGGCATTGCTTGCCAGTTGATCACTTCCTCCTCTTTGAAACATTGCTCCCTGTTGGCTTAGGACACTACACTCTCCTGGTTTTTCTCCTCTTTTGCTGGTTCCTCTTCATCTTCCTGACCTCTGAACAGTGGCATGCCTAGGGCTCAGTCTGCAGACCTTATCAGTCTATACTCGCTCTCTTGGTCTCCTCCAGTGTCTTTGGTTTAAAAATCAAGCAGCTGGTGGTGACTCACAGATCTCTTACCTACTTCTTCCCTGGACTCCAGACCTGTATGTTTTCATTGTCTGCTTGACAGAGCCTCTTGAATGTCAGTAGACTTAGAGAAATCAACATCTCTAGAACCAAAAGCTTATTCTTTTGTCCAAACCTGATTCATCTGAAGTCTTCCCTTTCTTGGGAAGTGGAAACTCTATCCTTCCAGTTGTTGCTCAGAATAAAAACTTTAGAGTCATCTGTAATTCCTCTCTTTCTCTCGCATACTATATCTAATCTGTTTCAAGTCTTCCTGATTCCTCTTTAGATTATGTCCAGTATCTGCTTCTCTGTTTCCACTGTTACTGTCTTGCTCCCCTGACATCGTCTCCCACCTGTCTCCTTGGCTCCACTGTTGTCTACACCCTCCACCCCACCCATGTACACACAGTTACTGCACCCCCACCCACACACACACACTTACTGTACCCTACCCACCCACGCACACACACAGTTACTGCACGCTGTTTTCTCATCACCGCAGCCAAAATGAACCTTTAAAAATACAAGTCATGTGGTACCACCTCTCTGTTCATTAGCTTCGAAAGGTTTCCTGAGTCATTCAGCATAAAAATTGATTTCCAAGTAGTAGGCTAAGATCCTGCATGATTGGGCCAGTCCGTCCCTCTCTGACCTCATCTCTTCTTATCCTCTCCATTCCTCATTCTGCTGCAGGCTTACTGTCCTCCTCGCTGTTCCTCTGGGCATGCTCCTCCTGTTCCAGGATTTTTGCACTTGGCCTTGGCCTGGGATTGTCTTTTCCCTAATACCCACAGGACTCACTCTTTTGCCTCCTACTGCTTCATGCCTTTGCTATGATGTTCTCTTTTTTTCTGTGAGTTCTTCCCTGACCTTGCCGTATATAGAACTGAACTTTCCCCCTTCCCCTGAGCACTCTCTAGGCTCTTTTTCTGAGGTATTTTTCACTCTATTCTTTAAGGAACATCTGACTTGCTATGTATTTATATGCTTGTTGATTGTCTTTGTTTTCCCATTGAGTATAAACTTCATGAAGACGGGAAAGGTATTCATTTTTTGTCATAGCCTAATTCATGATAAGCATTTAATAAATGCTTGTTGAAATAAATGAATGTAGAGTTACTATTGAATTCATTTTAAAAAAGCAGATGTTAGACTAACTTATATAATCCTAGAGAATCATGATTTTTGAGGCCAGTTTAATTGACTTGCTCCAAACAGCAGTTGATTTTCTACCCAAATAGTTTGCTTGCAGAGTGCTTTTAGAAATTTACATCTTAGGAATCAATACTCTTGGTTTATGAGCTGTGTTATGTAAGTGGGCAGTCTCTCTTTGATAGATTCGCACACTTACCTGCCTTTTTCACCTATCTCTGTAGATATGAATGCCACAATACGAAGGATTGACCAGTTAACCAACATCTTGGCCCCCATGGCTGTCGGCCAGATTATGACATTTGGCTCTGCAGTCATTGGCTGTGGTTTCATTTCGGCATGGAATTTGGTATCCATGTGTGTGGAATACTTTCTGCTCTGGAAGGTTTACCAGAAAACCCCTGCCCTAGCTGTGAAGGCTCCTCCTAAAGAGGAAACTGAGTTGAAACGGCTGAATTTATACAAAGGTAAACTCGACAAAATGTTCAATCCCTTTATTTTGATCTTATTTTGATTTTATTTGCAGATCTTATATATTGGTTGAGACCAAAATAATTTAGAATTTATGTCAGGTTTAGTTATTAATGATGGCCTGCATGAGGTTAACTATATCAACATGGTAATAAGTTAAAACCCAGTCTTTCGAGGATCTGTGGAACAAATCTGGGTTGAACCTCAAGGGGTTGGAATGGGACCTCTGGCCCTTTTTCTTAATGTGAATAGCAGGCACAGAGGGGCAATTAATTGAGGGCTGGGCAAAGTTGAGCATGGTAATGAGAAGAACACTGGGGGAAAGAGACGAGAATTCCTAGAAGTCTGTAAAGAAGGGAGTTGCCTGCCATTTGTGGGACAGTGGAAGAGAGTGAGGATATGAGGGTGGGCATTTTTCAAGAAGAGAAGAGGAAGTTAGGCTTCTGAGCAAATGGAATCTTAAATGGGCCCCAGAAATAAGGTTGTGTATTTTTCTCAGACAATTATTATATTTTATCTGTTAAGTTTTCCTGCTGTTTACTTTGGTGGGATTATAATTTCTGAGAGAGAGGGGGAATGGGGAGGGGAGAAGTATCAATAGTATTTTGTTTATAACGTAAATACTTGGAGTTTATTCCTTGGCTGAAATCCTTAGATGAGTAAAAGAAAATGCATATTATGTTGTAGTCGCCGAGGGTGTCCATGGGTGATGCCCTCCATAGGTGAGGGAATGGGGAGAAGAAAATTTCTGAGTAAGGTAGTTAGCTTTTTCTTTCATGTCCCCTCCCTCAAATAATAATGTCTTTTATTAACAGAATCTGAGCCAAAACCCCTGGAGGGAACTCATCTAATGGGTGAGAAAGACCCTGACATCCATGAACTTGAAAATGAGCAAGAGCCAAGCTGTGCCTCCCAGATGGCTGAGCCCTTCCGCACTTTCCGAGACGGATGGGTCTCCTATTATAACCAGTCTGTGTTTCTGGCGGGCATGGGTCTTGCTTTCCTCTATATGACTGTCCTGGGCTTTGACTGCATCACTACAGGGTACGCCTACACTCAGGGGCTGAGCGGGTCCATTCTCAGTATTTTGATGGGCGCATCAGCCATAACTGGAATAATGGGAACTGTGGCTTTTACGTGGCTGCGTCGGAGATGTGGCCTGGTTCGGACTGGTCTGATCTCAGGATTCGCACAACTTTCCTGTTTGATCTTGTGTGTGATCTCCGTCTTCATGCCAGGAAGCCCCTTGGACTTGTCTGTTTCGCCTTTTGAAGATATCCGTACTAGGTTCATTCAAACAGAACCACTTTCAGTTACACCTACAAAAATATCTGAAATCATCTCTACAACTGATACGCACATGTCAAACGGGTCTGTTCCTGCTAGTATTGTCCCAGAGATGAGTTCTAAATCCGTGCCTATAATCTCTGTCAGCCTGCTGTTTGCAGGCGTCATTGCTGCTAGAATCGGTAAGAAGTATACTTTTGTGTACTGATGAATTAAAGTGTCTTTTTGCAATGGAGGTTCAGATCTTTCAGCAGAAATTGGGCTAAAATATTCCCTGAATGTTAATTTAAGCAAAATCCACTCTTTATTCTTATGTATAATCCAGTCACTTATTATGAAAATTTAACTTTATAGTTTGAAAGAACCTGTATTTTGTAGAGTGTGTATGTATATATACTTTCCTAAAACATGGTTAGGGCTTGAAGCTTTTTACTGAGTGGATATCTTTCTCTTTTAATGTAATCTAGTTAATCTTAAAAAAGATATTATCAATAATAATTATAATTTTAGTAATTTAGAGCCTTTTTATTATTATAACTCTACCAAAAGGACTGTAATTTAGCAAATAGTTCAATGCAATAAAGTTTAAAAAAGTGGGGTTTAAATTTAAAACAATAAGACACAATAGTTAGAGAAAAATCCTTCAGAGGTCTTCTCTAGCTGATGTTTCTTTGTTGTATACTTTGCCAAACAAATGATTTTTGTAGCCCTGAAAGGAAGCATAATGTAAAAACCTTTTATAAAGGAAAGTTTAAGTAATCATTAATAGACTACTGATGAATTATCTCTGTCTGAATTCGTTCTTGAAATGAAACCATATTTATCTTGTGATACAAAGCAGTTCATTAATTTATTAAGGATATTAATATTAAAGCAAGACAGCTTTATTGTAGGGGCTTTAGGACTGACACAGTAAATGTATTAATGGCTTAAAGTTTCCTTACACTTTAAACCTAACAATATATTAGGTCCGTTCATTTTAAACTTTAAAAATACTAGAATTATAATAGGATTTATTATGTCTGTGATTTCAGAGTTTTGCTTTCAGAGCATGAATAATCACAGAAAAGAATTATTTCTTATGGCTGTAAAAACAATTTCTTGAAACCAGTAATAACACAGTATTTATTAATGAAAAATAATTCTCTAAAATTCAGCTATGATAAATATACATATGGTGACTTTAAGGTAATAGTGTTAAGTATGTATTTTGTATATGTCAACAGATGTTTAGTGTATAGTTCTGAAATGTATGGCTCTAAGTTAAAATTAAGTTTCTAAGAAATACCTTTTATTTTAGGTCTTTGGTCCTTTGATTTAACTGTGACACAGTTGCTGCAAGAAAATGTTGTTGAATCTGAAAGAGGCATTATAAACGGTGTGCAGAACTCCATGAACTACCTTCTCGATCTTCTGCATTTCATCATGGTCATCCTGGCTCCGAATCCTGAAGCTTTTGGCTTGCTCGTGTTGATTTCCGTCTCCTTTGTGGCAGTGGGCCACATCATGTATTTCCGATTTGCCCAGAAAACCCTGGGCTCCCAGCTTTTTGCCTGTGGTCATGATGATAAAGAAGTTACAGATGCAGATGAAGCTAACACTTCTGACGTGTAAGACAGTTCGGCTGTTGCCAGCCCTGTTACTAGAGTATGTAGAGCACATGTGCATATTTTGTTCTTCAGAATTCCAGTCAATTGCTGGGTGTCTCTCTCTGGTTTTACCATAGCGATGCCTTGAGGGCCAAAAGCTAGTTAGGAAACAAGCCAGGAAAAATGAGCTGGTTAATATCCCTTATATTTAGGGATAGAAAAAAAAATAGAGAAATTCAGTTGAAATACAGAGACTAGAATAGTAACACTGTTTCCCTATTTCTCATAAGAGGGTAAAATTTTCCATAGAAGAGTGATTAGTCAGGTGAATTAAGTTAATTTTTGGCAGATATTTATTATCTGTACTAGAATTCAGATATGTCAGTTTGCCCTAACACTCTTGTTCAAGTCTAATTATTTACTTAAAAAAAAATCTTATTCTCAATTATATTATAAAAAAAAATTCTCTTCCAAGTTTGAAAATTAAAGTTTGATAACTAGTATTATCCTTGTTGGTCCTATCACTGTTAAGGGATTGACATATATGTGGAGAAAGTAAACACTTAACTAGAATTCTTTAATAGGGTTTATGGTTTAACTTTAGAGAGCACCTTTGTGTTTTTCTTGTCAGCTAGGGCAAAATATTGTATTAAGCATATGTAGGACTTCATAAAATGGCTATTGTGTCAGCTACAGGTAAAAGCAAAGCTATAGGGTAGATTTCTTATACGGTGAAGGCATGAGGACTTCAAACGGGCCAGCAGTTTGGCTAGAGAAGCTAGAAGCTAAAAGTCACACGAAGGTCAAGATCCGTACTTAACTTATGCCACTATCCTTCATGATCTCTGTCTTGGAACATGAGGGAGTTGGCAAGTTAAATGTAGAAAGCAGGCCCAAACTTGGAAAGGTTTTGTTTTTATAAATCATTTGATTTACTTTAACATGCTCGGTAGAACATTTTTACTTTTACTGTTTTGTACCCAGGAGTTATTTTTACCTAGTTGTAGAGCAAAACTGTTCATAAATGTATCCCTTTCAAATGTCTGTGAGAAAAATGGAGGGAAAAAATCCTTTTTATATATATTTTTTCAAAACTGTTTTGCAAGTCATTTTGCAGCATGCCAATACCAGCGGCATACTTTGCCTTAACCATTCATGCACTTTCTTGGAGACTGCAATACATTGCGCTGAGCACTTTCTTTTTTCTTGAGGTTTAATCTTTTTCTTCTTTCTACAGTATGATGTAATGATTGCTATGTTGTAAAATCTTTGTAAAATATTTCTATATAAAAACATTTTAAAAAATCTTGACTTCTTTTTCCTGAGTTGCGTTCCCTTGTTGTTTAATATTGCTTTTGTTAACAGAACATCTGTTTTAGATAGTATCTGTTTCTCTCTAAAGATCTATAATGTTGTAATAATTCACAATTTTAAGTGTTATCTCCCTGCTCATATGTCTAGTTTATGGTGGCTTGGATAACAGTATAGTAAACATGAGCCCCAGAACTCATTCTTTGACCTTGAAGAAGTCACTTTAAGCTCTCTTGAATTCTATTTTCTCTTCTGTAAATTGGAAGTGTTATAAACCAGCTGTACTTACATCACAGTTTCCCTGAATGAGTCAAGTAAGTTACTTCTTGTAGAAGCACTTTGTGGACTATACGATGAGATAGTATTAATAGTATTACTAGAAGTCAGGTCTAACTAATAACAGAGAGTTAGATTCCTGTTGAGAGGCCAGAGAGAGTAAAGCCACATTCTGTATTCAGCAAATGTTTACTAAACAACCAATCTGTGTCCCAGACTGACTGGTCTCGGAGATACAGATTTGACTCAAAACATGGTTGATCAGAGACTCCTTTTCTTTTCCCCCCAAGTTGGGAGCTTGAGGACTTCTGGCATCACCCATAATTACTGATCAGCTCCTGACTTCTGAGTAGACAGTAGACACTTCTTTTAGGTCTGGCTGCTGTCTTGAACAGGTCATCCACTTCTTCCCGCAGGGGTCAAGCTAGGGTTGGAGGTCTGCCCTGAGTGTTTGTGGCTGTAATTGAAGGCCTGTGACCTTGTGAAATGAGTAAAACCATGTTAGCAAAGGAAGGTCCCATCTCTTAATGTGGGCATTTTGCCAGACTGTGGGCCTGGTGAGAGAGGCTCTGTGTGAGAGGAAGGAAAGTGGAGTTAGTTAACAGAAATGTTTATAGCTGCTGCCCTTATCTTTGCAGAGCGTTGCTCAGAGCAGGAGGAGAAGGGAAATGGAGGAAAATCACTGCTGGACAAGGTTGCCGTTGTTGGGTACTGCCCCAGGCATACTAGGGCTGGGTAGATGATGTGTGTCATTCTGGGTATGTTTCTAACTAGGGAGACAAACTCAGATACCTACGGGGTCAATAGGTAATACAAATGAGTGAAGTGAAAACAGTCTTACATTTAACATGTAATTGCATTTCACAAAAGTATCACTTATTTGTTCCCACTTAAAAACAAATTATTACCTTTTTTTTTCCTTCTTAATTCTGGCTCCGTCAGTAAAGAATCTGCTGGCAATGCAGGAGACGCAGGTTTGATCCCTGGGTCGGGAAGATCCCCCAAAGAATGAAATGGCAATTCATTCCAGTATTGTTGCCTGGGAAGTCCCACGGACAGAGGAGCCTGGTGGGCTACAGTCCATGAGGGTCACAAGAGTCGAACACAATTTAGTGACTAAACCACATACCAGCACAATGCTTCCTGTGGTTATTAACATTGATTCTTTCCACACAGACCTCCTTTGCATAGGAAAAACTTCATTTCCTGAAGAAATACGCCTTTTCTCACTTTTTTTTCTTGGGGCATCTGGCTTCCTTGATATTCCTTTCATTTCCTGCCCCCTGACCCTCTTAAAGAAAGAAAAAGGTATAAGTAAGAAACAACTTTCCTGTTCACCCTAAGAAAAAACAATATAAGAGGGGAGCTAAACCCCTGCACATGCTTTTGGGGAGTTCACAGGGTATGCGAGCTGGCGAGCACATAACCAGGATAAAGGAACAGCCAAGCAACATGGCATGTGAGCCTCTCTAGTCATACCTTTTATCTTTCAAGAGAAGCTGGGATTCTGAAATTTTGTGTGACATCTCCAAATCCTTCAATTTAATTTGAAAATACGTATACCTGTAGGCTACTGAGGAGCCACTCATGGGGGGCCATTTTTAAAGTTTTTCTTTAAGAGGATAGTTGTTTGCAAGAGAATGGTATTTGAAAAATGTATAGATAAAAGGAGGTATATATACAAAATTGGTGGAGCACAAAGAACAAGAATGAACTTGGCAAACAATGGTGAAAAACATTAAGAGATTAGGCATCCTTTGTTAGAGATCATTTAAGTCAAATAATCTATGCATTTGTTACCTGCCATATTGATGTCAGTGAGAATTCTGCCCCCTGTCCCTTATTCCATGTGTTGTTTATGCAGTTGTGTTAAAGGATAATGACGATTTAATTTAAAAATACTTTTAAAGTTTGTCTTAAGTATAAACATAATATGCTCCTGTTTTAAAAAAGAAAAAGCACAGACTTTATTCAATTCCTCTCCTCCTACCCTGCTCCTCAAATCACCAGTACCCACTGTGAACAGTTTAGTGTATACTTCCAGAGAATTTTTTAATGAATGTTTCAAAAATAATTTGTTATATCATTTGTTTATTCACCAAGATTGTATCATTCTGTCTGTCTGTTGCTTGATCAGTCAATCAATGTATATTCCCCCTCCCCCTCAAATTTAGAGGGCTCTATTAAAGTCATGTTTGCATTAAGGGTGTTGATATAGTAATTAGAAACTTTAAAAAGTGACATAGATATACAAATTACCAAGTCTAATTTTATTGTCACTGAGAAGTAGATTTAGTCTGATATTCCTTTCAGCAAGACAAAAGACCACTGAGTTTTACCTTTTTCTCCTCAAATGACACTTAACTTGAAATTCTTGTTACTTCAGTTAAGCATTGCTTTTCCATGTATAATGTCTGCTTTTTTTCTCTTGATCCACCATTCAATCTTTGCTATCAGAACAGTTTTGTTTTACAAGATAGCAATTCAAGAATAGAGTTGAAATGTTAGAACCTTGTGACAACACTTATACTTTTATTACAAACAAGTCTGAACTGGTTACATTTAGTCACACTTTGAAAGCTAAACAAATTTTATCCCTTATATGGGTACTTGTTTACATTTTCCAAGTCCAAAAGAGAGCAAATATTTTATCTAAAGAATGGACAAATGAGAGGTGCAAAGTTCAAGTACTTTTTTCCAGTTCTTCACCCTAAGTTCTATGTAAGTTATTACATATCTTCCTGTTTGAACATTTTCCTTATTGCATTCCACTAGGATAAAAGTGCATTGCAAACTTCTTGAAATAGTTACTTTCAAAAATTGTCTTAGAAAGTGGTTGTCCTTAACTTACGTATGCAATTGTAGTGATGATAATGCAAAACTAATTAAACAGATTGAAGATGCAAGAGGATGAATATGTTTTAAAGTAACTAAAACACTTCAGGAGAAGTATATGTTTTGAAGAACTAATTTTCAAAGACCTTATGATAAATGATCCCTAATGAACAGGACATGGTCACATAGTAAATCATACACAAAGGAGTATTTGAGCTTAATGTATATATATGCTAAAAAGAAAGGTTGTCCTATGATAGATTTATTTTTATTTAGTACTATGTATTGACCAAATATATACATAGTATATCTTTTCTGTTAATTCTAAGTTGTTTAAGTAAAAGACACTATGGTGGAAAGGAAATAATAATTAACATCTGTATTTGTCAGCATTTTATTCATTTAATCCTCACCATTGAAGAAGGTATTATTATCTGTGTTTTATAGATGAGGAAACTGAGTCTTAGGGTGTCATGCACTTATATAGTTAGTAAGTGTAAAATAGAATCTAAAATCATTTCTGTCTGTCTCCAAAGGCTGTCTTCCTTGTTTCATAACACAACTCCAGCACGTTTTTTTTTCTTTTTTCTAATGGGAAAGGTCAGAAAATCCTAAGGGGCTCTATTTATTTATGGCAAGCATTTTAACTTACATAGTGCAGTGAGTGTAACTATGTTAACTGACTCATTGAACATGAGAATTTCTAATTGTTTTTCCAGACAGCTCAAGTTTTTCCAGTATTCATAACTGTCCCCTGTTTTAAATGTCTTCATTGGTCCTTGTGCAGTGCTTACAATACTTTGGGACTTTCTTAATACCTATAGGAGGTGGCTCAGAGGTTAAAGCATCTGCCTGCAATGCGGGAGACCCGGGTTCGATCCCTGGGTTGGGAAGATCCCCTGGAGAAGGAAATGGTAACCCACTCCAGTATTATTGCCTGGAGAATCCCATGGATGGAGGAGCCTGGTGGGCTACAGTCCATGGGGTCACAAAGAGTCGGACACGACTGAGGGACTTCACTATCACTATAGGAGGTGGAATACAGAAATAGTTAGGAGTGGCAGAGAAACCTGGGTTCAGATTTTGGCCTTGCTAGTAATTAGTAATTATTAGCTTCTGTGCTCTGGGAATGTTGTCAAACTTCCCTGAACTTCTGCTCTTCATTCACTTAATGGGAATATTAATACCTAACATATAGGGGATTAGAACTCTTAGTAAAATACCAAATATATGCCCCAAAGTGTTTCTTAAATTCATATGAGGAATAATTGAGGATATTTTCTGTTTCAACATATTTATTGTTACATGAATTATCCTTATGCAAAGTGTCATATTGGAAGAACTATTTAGTTAAATATACCTGTTAATTTTTTTCTTCAAATGTGACATTTTTTTTTCATAGTAAGAGTCTACAAAGAGATTTGTTTAAAATAGAGAAACTAAATTGTTTACTTTCTGTTCTTTGGAAAACAGCTGAAATTTCTACTGTGGTCATTATAAAGAACCTCTATGGTAAAAAAGGAGGCATATTTTCATCACTGTTTTTTACTTTTACTAAAGTATAGTTGATTTACGATATAGTATTAGTTTCAGGTGTGCAATACAGTGATTCAAGATTTTTATAGATTAGACTCCATTTGAAGTTGTTATTAAGGTATTGGCTATATTCTCCATTGTATATTACATCCTTATATATTATTTACTTTATTCATAGTGGTTTGTACCTCTTTAATCCTCTAATGTCATCTTGCCTCTCCCCTCATTTCTGTTCCCACTGGTAACCACTAGTTTGTTTTCTATATCTGTGAGTCTGTTTCTGTTTTGTTATATTTGTGTATTCATTTTATTTTTTAGATTCCACATAAAAGTGAAAGCATACAGTATTTGCCCTCTGTCTGATTTATTTCACTAAGCATAATACCCTCCAGGTCCATCCATGTGACAAATGGCAAAATTCATTCTTTTTATGACTAATATTCCATGGCATATACCACATCTTTATCCATTCATCTATTGATGGAACTTAAGTTGCTTCCTTACTGCGGTTGGCTATTGTAAATAATGCTGCTGTGAATATCAGGGTAACTTTTCAAATTAGTGCTTTCTTTTTCTTTGAATATATACCCAGGGGCATAAATAGCTCATACAATTCTATATCAGAAAAACAAACAACCTGATTAAAAAATGGGCAGAAGACCTAAATAGTCATTTTTCCAAAAAAGACATAAAGATGGTCAAACAAACACATGCAAAGATGCACTACATTGCTAATTATCAGGGAAATGCAAATCAAAACTACAATAAGGTATCACCTCACACTTGTCAGGAAGGTTATTGTCAAAAAGACAACAGATACCAAATGTTGGTAAGGATGTGGTGAAAAGGAACTGTTGTACTTTGTTGGTAAGAAATGCATGTACACTCGTGGTGAATTAATGTCAATATTTGGCAAAACCAATACAGTAATGTAAAGTAAACCAAAGTAAAAATAAAAATTATAAAAAAAAAAAAGAAAAAAAAAAAAAAAAAGAAAGTAGATTGGTGCAGCCATTAAGGAGAACAGTATGGAGGTTCTGCACAAAACAAAAAATAGATCTACCACGTGATCTGGCAATTCCACTCCTAGGTATATATCTAACATCATTTCTGAGACTTCTAGGTAATGATCCATAAAAGAAAAGGTTAGAGGAAAAGATGGAGAGAAGGTGTGAACGGTATTGGGGAGAGTGGGGAGGGAATTCACAGCCCACGTCATTAGTCAATGATAGATAGCAAACAGAGTAGTACGTCTATTTATCCAATCTACTCCTCAAATGTGGAGAAGTAACTCCAGGAAAAATGCAGAGACAGAGCCGAAGCAAAAACAACACCCAGCTCTGGATGTGACTGGTGATGGAAGCAAGGTCCGCTGCTATAAAGAGCAATATTGCATAGGAAGCTGGAATGTTAGGTCCATAAAAAAGGTAAATAGGAAGTGGTTAAACAGGAGATGGCAAAAGTGAACGTTGACATTCTAGGAATCAGAGAACTAAGATGGACTGGAATGGGTGAATTTAACTCAGATGACCATTATATCTACTACTGTGGGCAGGAATCCCTCAGAAGAAATGGAGTAGCCATCATAGTCAACAAAAGGGTCCGAAATGCAGTACTTGGATGCAGTCTCAAAAATGACACAATGATCTTTGTTTGTTTTCAAGGCAAACCATTCAATATCATGGTAATACAAGTCTATGCCCCGACCAGTAATGCTGAAGAAGCTGAAGTTGAACAGTTCTATGAAGACCTACAAGACCTTCTAGAACTAACACCCAAAAAAGTTGTCCGTTTCACTATAGGGGACTGGAAAGTAAGAGTAGGAAGTCAAGAAACACCTGGCAAATTTGGCCTTGGAGTACAGTATGAAGCAGGGCAAGGGCTAATAGAGTTTTGCCTAGAGAATGCACTGGTCATAGCAAACACCCTCTCCCAACAAAACAAACGAAGACTCTACACATGGATAACACCAGAAGGTCAACTCTGAAATCAGGTTGATTATATTCTTTGCAGCCAAAGATGGAAAAGCTCTATACAGTCAGCAAAAACAAGACCAGGAACTGACTGTGGCTCAGATCATGAACTCCTTATTGCCAAATTCAGACTTAAACTGAAGAAAGTAGGGAAAACCACTAAAACATTCAGGTATGACCTAAATCAAATCCCTTATGATTATACAGTGGACGTGTGAAATAGATTTAAGGGACTAGATCTGATAGACAGAGTTCCTGAGGAACTATGGACAGGGGTTTGTGACACTGTACAGGAGACAAGAATCAAGACCATCCCCAAGAATAAGAAATGCAAAAAAGCAAAATGGCTGCCTGAGGAGGCCTTACAAATAGCTGTGAAAAGAAGAGAGGTGAAAAGCAAAGGGGAAAAGGAAGGATATACCCATTTGAATTCAGAGTTCCAAAGAGAGCAAGGAGAAAAGAAAGCCTTCCTCAATGATTAATGCAAAGAAAAAGGAAAACAATAGAATGGGAAAGACTAGAGCTCTCTTCAAGAAAATTAGAGATACCAAGGGAACATTTCATGCAAAGATGGTCTCAATAAAGTACAGAAATGGTATGGACCTAACAGAAGCAGAAGATATTAAGAAGGAGTGGCAGGAATACACAGAAGAACTATACAAAAAGATCTTCACGGCCCAGATAATGATGATGGTGTGATCACTCACCTAGAACCAGACATCCTGGAGTGCAAAGTCAAGTGGGCCTTAGGAAGCATCACTACAAACAAAGCTAGTGGAGGTGATGGAATTCCAGCTGAGCTATTTCAAATCCTAAAAGATGATGCTGTGAAAATGCTGCACTCAATATGCCAGCAAATTTGGAAAACTCAGCAGTGGCCACAGGACTGGAAAAGGTCAGTTTTCATTTCAATCCCCAAAAAAGGCAATGCCAAAGAATGCTCAAACTACCACACAATTGCACTCATCTCACACACTAGTAAAGTAATGCTCAATTCTCCAAGCCAGGCTTCAACAACATGTAAACCGTGAACTTCCAGATGTTCAAGCTGGTTTTAGAAAAGGAAGAGGAACCAGAGATCAAATGGCCAACATCTGTTGGATCATCGAAAAAGCAAGAGAGTTCCTGAAAAACATTTATTTCTGCTTTATTGACTATGCCAAAGACTTCGACTATGTGTATCACCACAAACTGTGGAAAATTCTGAAAGAGAAGGGAATACTAGACCACCTTACCTGCCTCTTGAGAAATCTGTATGTAGGTCAGGACGCAACAGTCAGAACTGGACATGGAACAAACAGACTGGTTCCAAATAGGAAAAGGAGTACGTCAAGGCTGTATATTGTCACCCTGCCTGTTTAACTTATATGCAGAGTACATCATGAGAGATGCTGGGCTGGATGAAGCACAAGCTGGAATCAGGATTGCTGGGAAAAATATAAATAACCTCAGATATGCAGATGACACCACCCTTATGGAAGAAAGTGAAGAGGAGCTAAAGAGCCTTTTGATGAAAGTGAAAGAGGAGAGTAAAAAGGATGACTTAAAGCTCATCTTTCAGAAAACGAAGATCATGGCACCCAGTTCCATCACTTCATGGCAATAGATTAGGAAGCAGTGGAAACAGTGACAAACTTTATTTTTTTGGGTTCCAAAATCACTGCAAATTGTAACTGCCACCATGAAACTAAAAGATGCTTACTCCTTGGAAGAGAAGTCATTACCAACCTAGACAGCATATTCAAAAGCAGAGACATTACTTTGCCAACAAAGGTCCATCTAGTCAAGGCTATGGTTTTTCCAGTAGTCAAGTATGGATGTGAGAGTTGGACCACAAAGAAAGAGGAATGCCGAAGAATCAATGCTTTTAAACTGTGGTGTTGGAGAAGACTTTGAGAGTCCCTTGGACTGCAAGGAGATCCAACCGGTCCATTCTAAAGGAAATCAGTCTTAATATTCATTGGAAGGACTGATGTTGAAGCTGAAACTCCAATACGTTGGCCACCTGATGTGAAGAACTGACTCATTGGAAGAGACCCTGATGCTGCAAAGGATTGAAGGCAGGAGGAAAAGGGAATGACAGAGGATGCGATGGTTGGATGGCATCACCAACTCAATGGACATGAGTCTGAGTGAACTCTGGGAGTTGGTGATGGACAGGGAGGCCTGGTGTGCTGCAGTCCTTGGTGTCACAAAGAGTTGGACACGACTGAGTGACTGAACTGAGTTGAACTGAATTGAACTCAAATGCCAATGATATGAAAGGAAAAGAGTACCAAAGCATGTCAGCTCCTTCTTTTAAAAGCAGGATAGCCTGGAACCATTAGTGGATCAAAAATAGATTTCTGATTATAGCAAATGTCATATAAGCCATTTTGACATATATTGACATAGAAGTCCCAGAAGCTGCAGCACAGTTGCAAGCCATCTTTCCTGGAAAGGCTTGGGTCCCCAGTGAGGGGGCAGATGGATTGTATTTAGTATATAAAATGACTGCTCCTTCCCATCTAGGCAGACCTTGTTTGCAGTGCTAATTAGCCTTGGAAAGTCTCTTGGTGAGGGTGTGAGCAGTAGAAGAGTCTCCTGCTCTTATATTGAGAGTGAAACCCTGATTGCCTTTGTGTTCTCGCTCACATATCTTAAAGGAGCCTACCCATCAGTATGACTTGTCCACTTACTCTGAAATCTTCCCAGTCAGTAGCACCTTTTGAGAAAAAAACAAAAAACAAAAACCAAAAACCTACTCAACAGTGGCGGAAATCCACCCAAACTACTTGAGTTCATTAACCTAGCCTTTCCTTTGTAAGTATGAACAGATGATACCAGGGGTAAAGCAACAGCACCAAATAATAGAGCTAAGATGAATGAAGAAGGTGACGGATCAAAAAAGAATCAAAGAAAGTGATAATTCAGGTAAGAAAATGACTTTTTTTCAACTCTAGTTAATATCCTCAGAAAGATTTTTTAAAAGGATGGCATCTATTAAGAAAGTATCAGGTTGTATGCAAAAAGAGAACATGAGAAAATGATTGGAAGTTAAAAATATTGCCCTCCCCCCTAAGTTCAATGAAAAGATGAATTTAAAAATAGAGCAGGTGCCTGGCAGCAAGCCCCAGGAACCAGCCCCGCCACCCTTTGTCCTGGAGCACGGTGAGGCGGGCACTTGAGTCCTCCTCAGACCCCTGCAAGCCTGGCCTATGGTCACCACGAGTGCAGACTCCTCTCCGGCTTTGCCTGCCCCCTTGGGGTGGGCTTGCTTCCGCAGCTGTTGGGGTTCAGGGAGTCGGATGTGCAATACAGTTCTTAGACAAACAAAAGCTGAGAGAATTCAGCACCACCAAATGCTAAAGGATATTCTCTAGACAGGAAACACAGAAAAGGTGTATAAACTCAAACCCAAAACAATAAAGTAAATGGCAATGGGATCATACTTATCAATAAATACCTTAAATGTAAATGGGTTGAATGCCCTAACCAAAAGACAAAGACTGGCTGAGTGGATACAAAAACAAGACCCCTATATATGTTGTCTACAAGAGACCCACCTCGAAACAGGGGACACATACAGACTGAAAGTGAAGGGCTGGAAAAAGATATTCCACACAAATAGAGAACAAAAGAAAGCAGAAGTAGCAATACTCATATCAGATAAAGTAGACTTTAAGACAAAGGCTGTGGAAAGAGACAAAGAAGGACTCTACATACTGATCAACAGATCAATCCAAGAAGAAGATATAACAATTATAAATATATATACACCCAACATAGAAGCACTGCAATATGTAAGACAAATGCTAACAAGTATAAAGGGAAATTAACAATAACACAATGATAGTGGGAGACTTTAATACCCCACTCACACCTATGCATAGATCAACTAAGCAGAAAACTAACAAGGAAACACAAACTTTAAATGATACAACAGACCAGTTAGACCTAATTGATATCTATAGGAATTTCACCCCAAAACAATGAATTTCACCTTTTTCTCAAGTGCACACGGAACCTTTTCCAGGATAGATAACATCCTGGGCCATAAATCTAGCCTTGGTAAATTAAAAAAAATTGAAATCATTCCAAGCATGTTTTCTGACCACAACGCAGTAAGATTAGATCTCAATTACAGGAGATAAACTATTAAAAATTCCAACATATGGAGGCTGAACAACACGCTGCTGAATAACCAACAAATCACAGAAGAAATCAAAAAAGAAATCAAAATATGCATAGAAATGAATGAAAATGAAAACACAACAACCCAAAACCTGTGGGATACTGTAAAAACAGTGCTAAGGGGAAGGTTCATAGCAATACAGGCATACCTCAAGAGACAAGAAAAAAGTCAAATAAATAACCTAACTCTATGCCTAAAGCAACTAGAAAAGGAAGAAATGAAGAACCTCAGGGTTAATAGAAGGAAAGAAATCTTAAAAATTAAGGCAGAAATAAATGCAAAAGAAACAAAAGAGACCATAGCAAAAATCAACAAAGCCAAAAGCTGGTTCTTTGAGAAGATAAAATTGACAAACCATTAGCCAGACTCATCAAGAAATAAAGGGAGAAAAATCAAATCAATAAAATTAGAAATGAAAATGGAGAGATCACAACAGACAACACAGAAATACAAATGATCATAGAAACTACTATCAGCAACTATATGCCAAAAAAATGGAGAACTTGGAAGAAATGGACAAATTCTTAGAAAAGTACAACTTTCCAAAACTGAACCAGGAAGAAATAGAAAATCTTAACAGACCAATCACAAGCACAGAAATCAAAACTGTAATCAGAAATCTTCCAAAAAACCAAAGCCCAGGACCAGACGGCTTCACAGCTGAATTCTACCAAAAATTTAGAGAAGCGCTAACACCTATCCTTCTCAAACTCTTCCAGAAATTTTCAGAGGAAGGTAAACTTCCAAACTCATTCTATGAGACCACCATTACCCTAATACCAAAACCTGACAAAAATGCCATACAAAAAAGAAAATTACAGTCCAATATCACTGATGAACATAGAAGGAACATACCTCAACATAATAAAAGCTATATATGACAAACCCACAGCAAACATTACCCTCAATGGTGAAAAATTGAAAGCATTTCCCCTAAAGTCAGGAACAAGATGAGGCTACCCACTCTCACTACTACTATTCAACATAATTTTGGAAATTTTGGCCACAGCAATCAGAGCAGAAAAAGAAATAAAAGGGATCCAAATTGGAAAAAAAGAAGTAAAACTCTCACTGTTTGCAGATGACATGATCCTATACATAGAAAACCCTAAAGACTCCACCAGAAAATTACTAGAGCTAATCAATGAGTATAGTAAAGTTGCAGGATATAAAATCAATACACAGAAATCCCTTGCATTCCTATACACTAATAATGAGAAAATAGAAAGAGAAATTAAGGAAACAATTCCATTCACCATTGCAATGAAAAGAATAAAATACTTAGGAATATATCTACCTAAAGAAACTAAAGACCCATATATAGAAAACTATAAAATACTGGTGAAAGAAATCCAAGAGGACACTAATAGATGGAGAAATATACCATGTTCATGGATTGGAAGAATCAATATAGTGAAAATGAATATACTACCAAAAGCAATCTATAGATTCAAAGCAACCTATCAAGCTACCAGTGGTATTTTTCACAGAGCTAGAACAGATAATTTTACAATTTGCATGGAAATACGAAGAAAAAAAAAAAAAACAAAAACACCTCAAATAGCCAAAGCAATCTTGAGAAAGAAGAATGGAACTGGAGGAATCAAACTGCCTGACTTCAGGCTCTACTACAAAGCCACAGTCATCAAGACAGTATGGTACTGGCACAAAGACAGAAATATAGATCAATGGTACAAAATAGAAAGCCCAGAGATAAATCCACACACCTATGAACACCTTATCTTTGACAAAGGAGACAAGAATATACAATGGAGAAAAAACAATCTCTTTAACAAGTGGTGCTGGGAATACTGGTCAACCACTTGTAAAAGAATGAAACTAGATCACTTTCTAACACCATTCACAAAAATAAACTCAACATGGATTAAAGATCTAAATGTAAGACCAGAAACTATAAAACTCTTAGAGGAGAACATAGGCAAAACACTCACCGACATAAATCACAGCAGGATCCTCTATGACCCATCTCCCAGAATATTGGAAATAAAAGCAAAAATAAACAAATGGGACCTAATTAAACTTAAAAGCTTCTTCACAACAAAGGAAACTATAAGCAATGTGAAAAGACAGCCTTCAGAATGGGAGAAAATAATAGCAAATGAAGCAACTGACAAACAACTAATCTCAAAAATATACAAGCAACTTATGCAGCTCAATTCCAGAAAAATAAACAACCCAATCAAAAAGTGGGCCAAAGAACTAAACAGACATTTCTCCAAAGAAGACATACAGATGGCTACCAAACACATGAAAAGATGCTCAACATCACTCATTATCAGAGAAATGCAAATCAAAACCACAAGGAGGTACCATTTCATGCCAGTCAAAATGGCTACTATCCAAAAGTCTACAAGCAATAAATGCTGGAGAGGGTGTGGAGAAAAGGGTACCCTCTTACACTGTTGGTGGGAATGCAAACTAGTACAGCCACTATGGAGAACAATGTGGAGATTCCTTAAAAAAAAAAACAACTGGAAATAGAACTGCCTTATGACCCAGCAATCCCACCATTGGGCATACACACTGAGGAAACCAGAATTGAAAGAGACACGTGTACCCCAATATTCATCACAGCACTGTTTATAATAGCCAGGACGTGGAAGCAACCTAGATGTCCATCAGCAAATGAATGGATAAGAAAGCTGTGGTGCATATACACAATGGAGTATTACTCAGCCATTAAAAAGAATACATTTGAATTAGTTCTAATGAGCTGGATGAAACTGGAGCCAATTATACAGAATGAAGTAAGCCAGAAAGAAAAACACCAATACAGTATGTTAACACATATATATGGAATTTAGAAAGATGGTAATGATAATGCTGTATGCGAGACAGAAAAAGAGACACAGATGTATAGAACAGTCTTTTGGACTCTGTAGGAGAGGGCGAGGGTGGGATGATTTGGGAGAATGGCACTGAAACATGTATATTATCATATGTGAAAAGAATCACCAGTCCAGGTTTGATGCATGATACTGGATGCTTAGGGCTGGTGCACTGGGACGACCCAGAGGGATGGTATGGGGAGGGAGGAGGGAGGGGGGTTCAGAGTGGGGAACACATGTATACCCGTGGTGGATTCATGTTGATGTATGGCAAAACCAATACAATATTGTAAAGTAATTAGCCTCCAATTAAAACAAATAAATTTATATTAAAAAAATAAAAGTAGAGCAGTGTGACAAAAACATAGAATGAGAAAAAAACAGGTGACCTTAAACATTAATCCAGGATGCCAAACATCTTTCTACTGAGAAATCAAGTAGTTCAGTTCAGTTCAGTTGCTCAGTTGTGTCTGACTCTTTGTGCTGGTAGCTCAGTTGGTAAAGAAATCAAGTAAGATGAGCAGAAAAATTGAAATGAATGGGAGGGGAAGGAAAAAATATTGAATTGCTTTAATAATATGAGGAAGGGTGCATATGTTTCTTGTCTAATAGGGGAAAAAAAGCAACTAGAAAACTCAGAATAAAACCTAAAACTTGTATAAGAAAGTCATTTTCATATATGAAACAAAGTAAACTATGCTTGATTCCAGTTGAATTCATTTTACTTTAATTCTTTGATCATTTTCTTTAAATGGCAAAATTTTCCTTACATAGGATTACATTTTTTTCTCCTGAGGTTCAAACGTCATACTTGAATCTGCAATGAATAATCATGTCATGATGATAGTGTTGTACTGGCTGTTTGTTTTTAATTTTTAGAATTAACCTCTAAACAAAGCTCAGAGTCTTCCATACAAGTTATAAACAAAGTCAGAGTGGCTGCAGACAAGATTGTTCTAAATATGGATAATTTAAAAGTTCTGGTATGGTTGACAAAGCTGGGAGCTGGGGGTAGAGAAAGGTGAAGTAATGTAGGGGTCTTATTCCTCCATTACACTGAAAGAGAATTAAGATACTGCCTAATATAATGAAACAATAATGTAAGCATTTTATTTGAAATTATAGGCATTGTATTACTTGCAATTCTATGAAATTATAAAATAATTCTTATTATATGAATTATGTAACCAATAAAAAGAGCTAAGAAACCAACAAAACCTGGGAGAAGGGGTAGGTGAAAAGCAAGGAGTAACATGAGGTGAATCACTTCTCTGTAATAAACGATCATTGAGAGATACTGTCTTAGGTCGTTAAATTGAGAAATAGAGATAAATTAGTAGTTTGAGAATTAGATGTAGCTGGCTTACTATCTGCCTCTCTAGCACATCCTGGTAGCTGTCTGTCTTTTATCTACACATTTATTAATAAGCTCAATTCTTCTCAAATACAACTCCCAGTGAGCTCATTGATCGAATTTTTTAGAGGATAATTTGTTGATTTGAACTTACACATTTAGGAAGGCATGAACAGACATTTTCAAAAGTTTATTGTTGTGATATGTTAATGGCCACTGATGACTGCATACGTAACAGACTGCCTTCTTCTTTTATATAAATTTATTTATTTTTGGCTGTGCTGGGTTTTCGTTGCTGTGTGGGCTTTTTCTCTAGTTGCAGAGAGCATGGGCTCTTCTCTAGAAGCAGTGTGCAGACTTCTAGTTGTGCTGGCTTCTCTCCTTGCAGAGCATGGCATTTAGGGCCCGTGGGCTTCCGTAGAAGCAGTTCCGAGGCTCTTAGGCTTAATAGTTGTTGCACAAAGGCCCAGTTGCTCCGAGGCATGTGGGATCTTCCTCAGATAAGGACTGAACTCATGTCCCCTGCATTGGCAGGCAGATTCTTTACCACTGAGCCACCAGGGAAGCCCCATACCGCATTGAAACATGTATACTTATATTGTAAATTGTAATTTCAAAATAAATAAATAAATAAATTTACATAAAAAAATAAATAAATAAAACGGAAAAGTATATTTGTTTAAAGTGGAAGGAAAAGACTGTGTGACCTGAGATCCATATCTAAATTAATTGCATTATTTATGCTATACATATATGCCATGCGTGTGTGCTCAGTCATGTCTGACTCTTTGTGACCCCATGGACTATAGCCTACTAGGCTTCTCTGTCCATGGAATTTTCCAGGCAGGAATACTGGAGTGGGGTTGCTGTTTCCTTCTCCAATGCATGAAAGTGAAAAGTGAAAGTGAAGTCGCCCAGTCATGTCCGACTCTTAGTGACCCCAAAGACTGCAGCCCACCAGGCTCCTCCGCCCATGGGATTTTCCAGGCAAGAGTACTGGAATCGGGTGCCATTGCCATCTCCCGACCGACTCTTTTGCGATCCACTAAACTGCAGCCCGTAAGACTCCTCTGTCTATGGGATTTCCCAGGTAAGAATACTGGAGTGGGTTGCCATTTCCTTCTTCAGGGAATCTTTCCAGCCCAGGGACCAAACCTGGGTCTCCTGTGTTGAAAGGCAGATTCTTTGCCACTGAACAACCCAGGAAGCCCAGTTAAGGACCACGTCTACCTACAATTCCTATCTGCTGCTGCCTGCCAAGTCGTTTCAGTTGTGTCCAACTCTGTGTGACCCCATAGACGGCAGCCCACCAGGCTCCGCCATCCCTGGGATTCTCCAGGCAAGAACACTGGAGTGGGTTGCCATTTCCTTCTCCAATGCAGGAAAGTGAAAAGTGAAAGGGAAGTCGCTCAGTCGTGTCTGACTCTTAGCGACCCCATGGACTGCAGCCCACCAGGCTCCTCTGCCCATGGGGTTTTCCAGGCAAGAGTACTGGAGTGGGGTGCCATTGCCTTCTCCTCCTATCTGCTACTATAGTTCAAAAGCACTAACTCCAGAATGTATTTGTCGTCTGGCTAGAGGAAAATCTCACATGATGAAGTCAACAAGCTGATAAGAAGAGCTTGTTGCGAAACATTTTTGAGTGTTACTCGGCGCCAAAACGTTTTTTCAATGTCAAAATAGAGACAGAGTTCAATGGAAAATTTGGAGCTGAAAGAAAGCATGCCTAAAGCAAGGCCCTCAAGCAAACACTGCTAGCTATTCCTCACCCCCACAGTCACTGGCGATAGACTTCTGTTGCTCGGCAAATTATCCTCATTTCCAGTTAAAGATGAAGAGAGT
>SJYQ01000124.1:422806-463254 GCA_006410935.1 Redunca redunca | reverse complement strand
CACATGAGAGTTATTATGATGTTTCAAAGAAAAGGTTCTTTAATCTAATAATCAATGTTCTGATTGCTGTTCATCACTCAGTCATGTCTGACTCTTTGTGACCCCACAGACTGCAGCATGCCAAGCTTCCCTGTCCTTCATTATCTCCTGGAGTTTGCTCAAATAATCAGTGTAAATAACAAAATAGATAGTTAGGTCAAATAATAATTGCAACCTTCTGCTCATCTGTTGGTTGGGAAGCTTATAACAGAATTTCTTGTTGTATCAGGTTGATTTCTCAGTATCCTTTATAGTTTAAATTAATAGTCTTTTGTTAGTAGTCTAATTAAAGTACAGAAGAAGGAAGAGTATATGCAGTAAAAAGAGATGGATTGTATAGAATATTCAGTTTTTATAATTGTACTGCAGATGGTGACTGCAGCCATGAAATTAAAAGACACCTACTCCTTGGAAGGAAAGTTATGACCAACCTAGACAGCATATTAAAAAGCAGAGACATTACTTTGCCAACAAAGTTCTGTCTAGTCAAGGCTATGGTTTTTCCAGTGGTCATGTATGGATGTGAGAGTTGGACTGTGAAGAAGGCTGAGCTGTGAGAAAGTTGATGCTTTTGAACTGTGGTGTTGAAGAAGCCTCTTGAGAGTCCCTTGGACTGCAAGGAGATCCAACCAGTCCATCCTAAAGGAGATCAGTCCTGGGTGTTCATTGGAAGGACTGATGTTGAAGCTGAAACTCCAATACTTTGGCCACCTCATGGGAAGAGTTGACTCATTGGAAAAGACTCTGATGCTGGGAGGGACTGGGGGCAGGAGGAGAAGGGGACGACAGAGGATGAGATGGCTGGATAGCGTCACCGACTCGATGGACATGGGTTTGGGTAGACTCCAGGAGTTGATGATGGACAGGGAGGCCTGGTGTGCTGTGATTCATGGGATCGCAAAGAGTTGGACACGACTGAGCGACTGAACTGAACTGAACTGAAACAGGATAACACAAACATGCCCATAACTTTAAGGCTAGGCCTATGGGGGGATATGTCAGTTAAGATGTTTGCTGAGTGTATACCACAAGCCCATCCCACTGTCAGAGTGGTGGTAAGTGGAACAATAGAGGTTCCAAATAAATGCTAAGCCACAGAGATCCTGTTGGATGATCAGAAAATGACTTCATAGAGAATATAGAATAAATAAGTCTTTAACCTTAAAGAATGCACTGTTTGGAAAAATCCCACTTTTGTCAAATCTATTTTTGAAAAAATAATAACAAGAAGTCTAGTTTGGTCAAAGATGGGATACCTGTACAACATTAGCCAGAAATAAAGGAAACCAGAAGAGTATATCTATTGTATAGAGGTCACAGATGCCAGTTTAAAACTTTGGGCTCAGTTTAATATTTATAGAGATGAGGGAATCATATATGTTTTTCAGCTGAACTTTTGGATGCAGAAGAAACACAGTAAAGTTTAGTGAGGAGCAGAGAGAGCCTGAGATAACAGGAAACAATTTAAAATCCTCAGATGAAAAAAAAAAATGGGACAGGGACAAGTCAGAGGAACACCATTATATGTCAGAGGTAGAGGCAAAAGATTTTACAGAAAGATGGATATATGAGAAGAGGAACAGACATATATGATGATCACAATTTTCCAAGCCTGGTTGAGCAGAAGAATAATCAATTAACAGACACAGTGTGATGCAGAGAAGATGACTTAGGGTGAAGGATGGCATGATAATTTCAGTTGTAGTTTTATTGTGTTTCAGGTACAAACAACCAGACATGTGAGTCTATAGTGAGATAGAGAAGTCAAGGCTACAAATACCAGCTTAGGAATCAGGCACCTAAAACTGATGATTGGAATCAAGGGTAAAGGCAGTCATAAGATAGAGCAGGGAAAGAGGACAGAAATGGAGTATAATGTGGAGAAAATTCTACACTTCCCTGAAGATGGCAAAGAGTGAGAAGAAGGCAAGAAGAGAATCAACATGGAAGGACTTGCCTGGAGAGCCAATGGAGGAGACGCTACACTGCCAACACAGGGGCTGCAGGTTCAATCCCAATCAGGGAACTAAGGTCTCACATGCTACACAGCATGGCAAAAACATACCAACAACCCCCAAAACCTCTGGAGAGCTAGGCATGGAAGCCAAGGTATAAGGAAGAAAGCCAACATCGGCAAAGGCTACCACAGTGATGAGGTGACAGTCTCTCAGATTTTTATAGCAAAAGTCCACCCCCTGGACAAGTTACCTCCATTTTTAAGAAACAAGAGTAACTCTCTTACCTAAAATGCTCTCCTTCTTTTATTTTAGCTCTTAAAATGTAATAATATTAATTTATCCATTTCCAGTCCTTGGAAATGAATCCCTGATAAAATCTAATTACCAAGTTCAAATACTGAACAAAATTTTCTGTAACTTTTACCCTGAGAAAGGCCTATCATTCATAAATCCTCCAAATGCCAAGAACAGAGAGTATGGCTTATAAGAGAAAAGTGAGAGAGTAGCCTCAGTCTGCAACTTCTCTCTTTTTCAAAGTCCAGAGTGCTAACCATTACACTATGGGACCTTCTCTCTTTTTCTGTTAGTATAATTTTCTAAATGTTGGTTCAGTTGAACCAATGGATTTGTTCCTGTTATAGGCTGAATTCTCAAAATTTATGTTAAAATCTTAAGCCCCAGTAGCTCAGAATGTGACTTTATTTGGAAATCGGGTTGTTGTAGTTGTAATAAGTTAAGGGGAGATCATAATGGAGTGGGGTGGGCGCCTAATGCAATATGACTGGAGTCCTTATGAAAGGGGTGCACGCCTGCTCAGTCTCACAGGTGTGTTCGAATCTTTGCGACCCGATGGACTGTAGCCACCAGGCTCCTCTGTCCAAGGGATTTTCCAGGCCAGAATACTGGAGTGGGTTGCCATTTCCTCCTCCAGGGGATCTTCCTGACCCAGGATTGAGCCCAAGTCTCCTGCGTTCCTGTATTGGCAGGTGGATTCTTTATACTGAGTCACCTAGGAAGCCCATCAAAGGGGAGATCTGGACAAAAACACACACAGGAAGGATATCACATAATGATCAAGGCAGAGATTGGGGTGATACAGCCAGACACAAGGAATGACCGAAATTGCCAGCAGACCTCCAGAAGTTAAGAAAGAAGCTAGAGATAGATTCTCTTTGACAGCCCTCAAAGAGAACCAACCCTCCCAACACGTCGATCTCAGACTCACAGGGTATAGAACTGTGAGGCAATACATTTTTGTTGCTTAAGCCACCTCATTTGTGGTACTTTGTTATAGCCAACCTACTAAATTAACATAGGTCCGTAAGCAAATAGGGCAACAAAGTATTTCTCCAGGGGATATACACTGAAATCTCACATACCCTAGAGAACAGAGTGACTTCGTTGACACTGGAAAAAATGTGATTACCTAAGCAATTTAAAACTGCGTCATTTCAGAAATCTACTTCATATTCCAAATCTGCCTTATTTCCCAGAGGCAACAGTTCTTTGACTAGAGTTTGCATTGAGAGGGAACAGCTAGTTTTGGAGAATAAATTTCTTCCACTAGTCCCACTATTTGGGGCTGCAGACTCTTCTCAACCAGCCTAATAATAGAACTGGCCTGTTTACAATGATTGGCCTTTGCATAGTTAAACCATCAGAGGTGTTATAAAATGTTGTAAAAATAAAGTCAGATGAAGTGGCCTGTTAACAAGTGAAGGCTCTGAATAGACGTTTTTAACCAAGGAAGTGATTATGATTTCTGGAAATGTACTTTCATGCTGACTTTTGATATTCAGTGTTATTGAAAAAAAAACACCAACGGTGTTTTATAAAGTAGCCTTTTAAAAAGTAACTTTAGACATTTACAGCTCATCGTGGTTGTACCTGGCTTGGCAAAAGATTCCCCCTATACAGTGGAAACATTTTTTAGGAGTCAAACTGTTGAGTGAGTGACTTCCAAGGCAGAGATATTTTTTAGTACCCTTTTATGTACATTTAGAATCATGACTTTCTTTTTACAAGACCTTTAGGAGTTGTTTGTGACCAGAGCTTTCTTCCCAGGAAAAACAAGCTAGATTCTGGCTGACATCCATAGAATTTAAAATATGATTTTATAAAAATGATATAAATACATCACTGGCCCAAAATTCTAAAATTTAATTTAAGCTTCTTTTCTCTCAAACTAAACAAAGCCAGGACTTTCAGTGATTATAATCTGTAGAATCTGTATGTGTATATGCAATTACTGTAAATCACCCATGAAATAAAACTGTCAAAATAAATCTGTCTGAACTCAAGAGGATATGGGACCTCAATGGTGACACCATGATGATCTGGCTCCTCTTCCCGGCTTGCCTGCAGATTCATTTATCTCCTTTCCCTGATTTGTTCCAAGTCTTTGTCCGGTGTGTTTCAGAGATGAAGATAAAATCAGGAGCCGTGCGTGGGTAGTTTTTTAAAACTGGGATGGCATTTTTTTAAACAAGGAACAACTGTCCATTTAGGCAATTGTTCAAGGCAATAAAAAGGTAGAGGAAGGGTTGTGTGGCCACAGAGGCGACTGAGCACTGGGTGAAGCAGCCAGTCACTCATCACAGTGCCCAGCTGGGGATGATAATCCCCCCTGGGCTCTGCTTCCACACTTGGGAACACAGGGAAAGGAGGGATGCTGAAGACCTGTGTACACCTCTCTTTCTAAAAGAGACAGCTTCTCCTCAGCTGGTTCCTGCCATGGAAAGTAGGTTGAGTGTGGACAGTATTTTCCAAGATAAGCAAAAAAGGTAGATTTTTGAAAAATTAATTTATTTTTTATTGAAGGATAGTTGCTTTACAGGATTTTGCTGTTTTCTGTCAAACCTCAACATGAATCACCCATAGGTATACATATATCCCCTCTCTTTTGAACCTCCTTCCCATCTCCCTCCCCATTCACCCCTCTAGGTTGATACAGAGCCCTTTTTAAAATTAATTAATTTATTTTAATTGGAGGCTAATTACTTTGCAATATTGTAGTGGTTTTTGCCTTACATTGACATGAATCAGCCATGGGTGTACATGTGTTCCCCATCCTGAACCCCGCTCCCACCTCCCTCCACATCCCATCCCTCAGGGTCATTCTGTTTGAGTTTCCTGAGTCATACAGCACATTCCTGTTGGCTATCTATATTACATATGGTAATGTAAGTTTCCACATTACTCTTTCCATACATCTCTCTGTCTCCTTCCCTCTCCCCATGTCCATAAGTCTATTCTCTATGTCTGTTTCTCCACTGTTGCCCTGTAAATAAATCCTTCAGTACCATTTTTCTAGATTCCATATATATGCATTAGAATATGGTATTTATCTTTCTCTAAGAAAGGTAGTTTTTTTTCCTGTGTCAAAACTTCTGATTTTGAAATGTTGAAAATTGTTTTAGTTTTCTATTGCTGCCGAAACAAATGACCACAAATAGTGCTTCCCTGATGGCTCAGAGATAAAGAATCCACCTGCCAATGCCGGAGACGTGGATCCCATCCCTGGGTCAGGAACATCTGCTGGTGAGGAAATGGCAATGCACTCCGGTATTCTTGTCTGGGTAATCCCATGGACAAAGGAGCCTGGTGGGCTACAGTCCATGGAATCATAGAAGAGTTGGACGTGACTTAACTACTAAATAGCAACAACAAATGGGGTATGATCTTCCAGTCCTGGAGATTAGAAGTGTGCAGTTTGTTTCAGTGGGTTGATATCAGGGTGTTGGCAGAGCTGTGCTCCCACCAGAAGTTCTAGAGAAAAATCCATTTCCTCACCTTTTCTAGTGTTGAGAGCCTCTCTGCTTTCCTTGGCTTGTGGCTTTTCCCTCTGCCTTCAAAGCCAGCAGCCCAGCATCTTTTAATATTCTGACTCTGATCCTCTGCTCCCTTCATCACAACTCCCTTTGTGACTTTGACTCTTCTCTCTCCTTCTTCCCCTGGTATAGACCATTGTATTGCACCAATCTGTGTAGTCCAGCATAACCTCCTCTTCTCAAGATCCTTAATCACACCTATAAAGGCCCTTTTGCCTTGAAAGGTAACATATTCACAGGTTCTGGAGATTAGGACATGGGCATCTTCAGTTCAGCTCAGCTCAGTTCAGTCACTCAGTCGTGTCTGACTCTTTGCGACCCCATGGACTACAGCATGCCAGGCTTCCCTGTCTATCACCAACTCCTGGAGGTTACTTAAACTCATGTCTACTGAGTTAGTGATGCCATCCAACCATCTCATCCTCCATTGTCTGCTTTTCCTCCCACTTTCAATCTTTCCCAACATCAGGGTCTTTTTCAATGAGTCAGTTCATCACAACAGGTGGCCAAAGTATTGGAGTTTTAGCTTCAACATCAGTCCTTCCAATGAATATTCAGGACTGATTTCCTATAGGATTGACTGGTTGTATCTCCTTGCAGTCCAAGGGATTCTCAAGAATCTTCTCCAACACCACAGTTCAAAAGCATCAATTTTTTGGTGCTCAGCTTTCTATATAGTCCAACTCTCACATCCATACATGACTACTGGAAAAACCATAGCCTTGACTAGATGGACCTTTGTTGGCAGAGTAATGTCTCTGTTTTTTAATATGCTGTCTAGGCTGGTGATAACTTTTCTTCCAAGGAGCAAGCGTCTTTGCATTTCATGGCTGAAGTCACCATCTGCAGTGATTTTGGAGCCCCCCAAAATAAAGTCTGTCACTATTTCCATTGTTTCCCCCATCTATTTGCCATGAAATGATGGGACCAGATGTCATGATCTTAGCTTTCTGAATGTTGAGCTTTAAGCCAACTTTTTCACTCTCCTCTTTCACTTTCATCTAGAGGCTCTTTAGTTCGTCTCCACTTTCTGCCATAAGGGTGGTGTCATCTGCATATCTGAGGTTATTTATATTTCTCCTGGCAATCTTGATTCCAGCTTGTGCTTCATCCAGCCCAGCGTTTCTCATGATGTACTCTGCATATAAGGTAAATAATCAGAGTGACAATATACAGCCTTGACGTACTCTTTTCCTGATTTGGAACCAGTCTATTGCTCCATGTCCAGTTTTAACTGTTGCTTCTTGACCTGCTTACAGATTTCTCAGGAAGCAGGTCAGGTGGTCTGGTATCTTAGTGGAGGTTTTAATTCTGTCCACTCCATAAATTGATTAACTTTTTAATGTAAAGGCTTAAATTAAACAGATCTGTGGTCACTATTTTGTGATTTCTGGTTAAACTCTGACTTACCATCTCTGAGAATGAATGTTGGTCCTTTAGAGATATGTGTGTGTGCATGCCAAGTCCCTTCACCTGTTCTCTGATTATCTGAAGGAAGGGAAGTGTCTGCAGCTCCCATTTATAGGAAATTCTCAGAGAGAACCTGGGCATGACGTCTCCACATCCGTGCTAGGTTGCTTTGCATGATGGAAAATTCCACGTGCCACACTGGACTGTCTAGCTGGAGCACCTGAATGTGAAAGTCGTTCAGTTGTGTCTGACTCTTTGTGACCTCATGGACTCTGTAGTCCATGGAATTCTCCAGGCCAAAATACTGGAGTGGGTAGCCTGTCCCTTCTCCAGGGGAATCTTCCCAACCCAGGGATCAAACCCAGGTCTCCCACATTTTTAGGCAGATTCTTTACAAGCTGAACCATCAGGGAAACCCAAGAACACTGGAGTGGGTAGCCTATCCCTTCTCCAGTGGATCTTCCTGACCCAGAAATTGAACTGAGGTCTCCTGCATTGCAGGTGGATTCTTTACCAGTTGAGCTACCAGGGAAGCCCAGAGCACCTCAGGGATTTATTTTAGATGGAGTGACTTGGGGGAAATGAACAGTGAGGAAAGGGCAACCACTGTGGTTAAGAATGGGGTTTGCCAAAGGTGGTTTGCATCAGGTTATATGAGGTGCAAAGAGGTTATACCAGAAGGTGTGCATAAGGCAACAGGATGAGAATGTGGGGAGGGTCCATCTAGAAACTTCTATCAGGGCTGAACCTTGTTGGTTGTTTTGCCCTTGGACAAATTCTCTTAACTAAATGATTTGTTTCTTGGCCCAGTGCTTTTAGTGATCTCAACAGTTTGGATGAGACTGATTGACACATTACACAGCTTTGTGGGCTGGGGCTGTAGCAAACATGCGGGTGGAGAAGAAAAGAAATTGGCCTGTCTTGTCTGCTGGTCCCATGGAAAGAAGTGGCACCCTCCTTCAAAGGGGACTCTGACAGCAAGTTCTAGAGAACCCCTAGCTGCAAAATGAGTCATGCCAGATGCCAGAATTTAAGAGAGTGGGGAGGAGCAATTGCTGGGTGTATGTAGTTGAGGAAAGATGAAATAGAGCCTGTTCCTGAACATACCAGAGGAAGGTGTCTCAGTGCAGAGAAGCAGGGAGGCAGCGGAGGTGGAGGGGTGAAGTTGACACAGATCACAGTCATTATACGGCTCTACCCACCTGCTGGCATCACTTTCCACTCTTTGGACCACTGTCTGTGCCTTTGGCCAACAGTTTGAAAGTTTTACATTCTGATTTTCTGACAATATTTCAGTGGAATTTAGGGGATATCGAAGTGAATTACTAGTTCACATCACTGTATCCCATTCCAAATATCAGCAGGGAAAAAATCAGCAGAAAAAAATTTTGTTCACACCTAACAGGTCTAAGTGGTTTGATGTGACCTCTTTCAGGTCACCTTCCTCTTAGTGACTGAACTTCAGAGTTTCCCCTGCATTTTCCTCGGGTGGAGCATTGGTACACCCTGGCACAATGAACATGACGTTAACTGCCCTCATAACAGCAACCTGAGACATTGGTTTGCTGAAAAGCTGAAAAGCTTTCTTGGTGACTTGTATGGATCTGAACAAAAACAGAATTGGCACAGCGACTATTTTTTCCTCATGATTTACGATCTATCAAGGTCAGTGCTGAAGGAGGGCAGGTAGACTGAATTGGAACTATGACTGGTTAGAGTTTCCTTATCTGCTGGAAGAGACTAATTTCTAGCTCATTCCTGCAAGTGTTAGACTTTTCACTGAGAATATGTGTACATACACGGCTAACACGATGTGAAGAAAGACACTGTCTTGTTCATTGTTGTAACCCTTGCACCGCAGTAGGGACACCCGGTTTGTCCTCAATAAAGGGAAAACATGGATAATATGGAGTTGACTTTGTCATGTAGCATCTGAGTCACCTCAGGCAAATTACTCAACTTGTTAAACAAGAGAATAATGTCTATCTCACAAGAACCTCATAAGAACTAAGTGAAGTAATGGATGTGAAGGTACATATAATTCTGAAGTGAAGGTATGCTGTGATTCTGAAGTGTCTCATAAATGTATTGGTTGTTATTTGTGCAAATTGAATTAGATTTTATTTTTTTCCTATGTACTTTAGGAGAAAACACTAATAATTTCACTAATTATCTGGCCTAGGTACTTTCTAAATGATTATACAATAATATTTATTTAAGGGCATCTCAGCTAACTCAGTTTCCTGGGGTCTAGATACTATTAGGCTTTAAGAAATTGTTTTTGAACACTTTTCTTGGAGAAAAATATCCCCCAAATCAGAACAAGCGAAAACATTCACATTAAGTAGAATAGGCCACACAAAGCAGGAAACGCTCATAAATTTTATATGTTGGAGTCTCAGTCAGAGGATGTGCACTTCGGGCCCCATAATACACTGGTAATTTCATGGAAGAATTGATCTCATTAATTTCATTAAAGACATTTTCAGAAAACTTCTTACTAAACAGAGATAATTGGCTTGAAGAAAACATGTTGAGGAGATATTTTGGAGGGAGAAGCATATTTGGTCACTGACAAAATATTTCCCATGCACAGATACTGATTCAGGGATTGCTAAAAACAATTGAAACACTTTGTTTTAGCTTATTATGAACTAGGACACTGGAACTGTAGAAAACTCCATCAACTGTTCACGGAGCTGGTGAACCATGGGCTGCCTGAGTCATGGACTCTCTCTGAGTATGGCAGAACTTAAGACCATTGTTTCTGAACTCAATTTTGGCTTCTTTGTCAGTTTTTCCCAATAAGTTCATATTCTCTTCAGGCCACACATATTTACCTGTTATTACATTGGTCATTTGACTGATTCAACTAGCTTGTGTTTGCTCATCTTATTCTGTTGTTTCTCAGGAGGGAGTTAGCTTTGTATCTTCCCGCAAACAAAGAAAAGATAAGCCTCTTTGTTAACAGGTTGATCTTCACAGGACCTCTAAACTGCCTGAAGCTCAGTTTGCTGCTGGGAGAGGTGAAGCCTACCTTCCTTATGGGGCCTCAGACTTGTGGGGACAAAAGTTATTGCTATGAATTTGTCCCCAGCATTACAGGAAACTTAGGGTGAACTAAGAAAGAGCATGAATTTTAGAGTCTAGAAAAATGGTCTCAAGTTTCAGTTTGACATTTTTTCCTGGGTAAACATTGTGGCATTAACATTTGTCTTGATTGTAATAGACCCTTGAAATACTCAAGGGATAATCTTGAGACATAGAGGTTTAAATGAAAATAGACTACTGGAGCACTTCTGAAAAGCTACACAGATAGGGAAGAGTTGTGAGAAAAGCAGACTCAAAAGGACACAGAGATCCTTGCCAGTAACCCTGTCACACTCATTGGTTCATCATTTGCTCCATGACTGCAGCCTCCACGGGGGCATCAGCTTCACATGAGTGCTTTAGAGAAATGCCAAGTCCTAAATTTTTGGAGTTGTTAGAAATAGCTAAAACTTCTAATGTTAAATCTTCAAATGATAAGTGTATACTGTAATACCTATTTCATGTTTCATGTTTCTTGTAAACATGAAAAAATGTAATATAGGTAGATGAGTTAAAACATGATCAATAAATATAGACTCCTTTCTTCCAAAATAACGTTTGTTAGATGAATGAATTTGGTAAGAGATCTACTTCTCTTCAAGTAGAAGTACCAAACGTAGGTGACTCTTGGACATTTCTTTCTAGAATTCTCCAGGCCCATCTCCCTTTGGAAAATATTGTCTGAGTCAATTACTTGGCTCTATGGCCACATAAGGAGGAAGTTATGTCATGGTGGCTCATTCACTCCTCCTCCCTTCTCCCTCTTCTTCATTCCTTTCTGAGGTAGGATTTGTCCTCATCCACAAAAAGATCTTCATGACCCAGATAATCACGATGGTGTCATCACTCACCTAGAGCCAGACATCCTGGAATGGGAAGTCAAATGGGCCTTAGGAAGCATCACTATGAACAAAGCTAGTGGAGGTAATGGAAGTCCAGTTTAGCTATTTCAAATCCTAAAAGATGATGCTGTGAAAGTGCTGCACTCAATATGCCAGCAAATTTGGAAAACTCAGCAGTGGCCACAGGACTGGAAAAGGTCAATTTTCATTCCAATCCCAAAGAAAAGCAATGCAAAAGAATGCTCAAACTACCACGCAATTGCACTCATCTCACACGGTAATAAAGTGATGCTCAAAATTCTCCAAGCCAGACTTCAGCAATACGTGAACCATGAACTTCCTGATGTTCAAGCTGGTTTTAGAAAAGGCACAGGAACCAGAGATCAAATTGCCAACATCCACTGGATCATGGAAAAAGCAAGAGAGTTCCAGAAAAACATCTATTTCTGTTTTATTGACTATGCCAAAGCCTTTGAGTGTGTGGATCACAATATACTGTGGAAAATTCTTCAAGAGATGAGAATACCAGACCACCTGACCTACCTCTTGAGAAATCTGTATGCAGGTCAGGAAGCAGGAGTTAGAACTGGACATGGGACAACAGACTGGTTCCAAATAGGAAAAGAGTACGTCAAGGCTGTATATTGTCACCTTGATTACTTAACTTTTATGCAGAGTACATCATGAGAAGTGCTGGGCTGGAGGAAGCACAAGCTGGAATCCAGATTGCCGGGAGAAATATCGATAACCTCAAATATGCAGATGACACCACCCTTGTGGCAGAAAGTGAAGACGAACTAAAGAGCCTCTTGATGAAAGTGAAAGAGGAGAGTGAAAAAGTTGGCTTAAATCTCAACATTCAGAAAACTAAGATCATGGCATCTGGTCCCATCACTTTATGGCAAATAGATGGGGAAACAGTGGCTGACTTTATTTTTTGAGCTCCAAAATCACTGCAGATGGTGATTGCAGCCATGAAATTAAAAGACACTTACTCCTTGAAAGGAAAATTATGACCAACCTAGACAGTATATTAAAAAGTAGAGACATTACTGTGTCAACAAAGGTCTGTCTAGTCAAGGCTATGGTTTTTCCAGTAGTCATGTATGGATGTGAGAGTTGGACTATAAAGAAAGCTGAGCACCAAAGAATCGATGCTTTTGAACTGTGGTGTTGGAGAAGACTCTTGAGAATCCCTTGGCCTGCAAGGAGATCCAACCAGTCCATCCTAAAGGAGATCAGTCCTGGGTGTTCATTGGAGGGACTGATGTTGAAGCTGAAACTCCAATACTTTGGTCACCTGATGCGAAGAGCTGACTCATTTGAAAAGACCCTGATGTTGGGAAAGATTGAGGGCAGGAGGAGAAGGGGATGACAGAGGATGAGATGGTTGGATGGCATCACTGACTGAATGGACATGAGTTTGGGTCACCTCCAGGAGTTGGTGATGGACAGGGAGGCCTGGCATGCTGTGGTTCATGGGGTCGCAGAGTCAGACACAACTGAGCAACTGAACTGTACTGGACAGTATATGTGTGAGGGAAAGGAGGTATTTTTAAAAAAACTTTTTTCTTATTTTTAAATGAATTTGCTAAAAAATGGTTTTAATGTGGCTTAAAAAGTGCATCACAGGATTAACATAAATCTCAGAATTCAATTTTAAATAAGAAAGAAAAGTTAAGAGACTCAACAATTGTATATTGACCTTGTTATGCTCCATGTGAGAAGTCATTCTTTGAGCAGGAAAGGCAAAGAGAAATTGTCTATGACAAATAATATGTATCCCATGATTTCCTTCACATACACATAACTTAAATAAAACATTAAGAAATGGCTTCTAACGTTTCTGGTTTAAGATGGCAAATGACGCATACACTTTCATTTTAACATCTACTGAAATAACCAGTTCAGTTCAGTTCAGTCACTCAGTCATGTCTGACTCTTTGTGACCTCATGAATTGCAGCATGCCAGGCCTCCCTGTCCATCACCAACTCCCAGAGTTCATTCAAACTCATGTGCATTGAGTTGGTGATGCCACCCAGCCATCTCATCCTCTGTCGTCTCCTTCTCCTCCTGCCCCCAATCCCTCCCAGCATCAGGGTCTTTCCCAATAAGTCAACTCTTCGCATGAGGTGGCCAAAGTTTGGAGTTTGTGAAAGTGAAGTAAAGTCGCTCAGTCGTGTCCGACTCTTCGAGACCCCATGGACTATATCCTACCAGGCTCCTCTGTCCTCTGGAGTTTGTGGAGACACACAAAAAAACATGTTACTAACAAAGAAAACCACACTGGGGATGAACAAATTCAACAAACAAATGATTTTATCAAGTTTCTGGGAGATTGGGAATGAACAAGAATGTCTTGGTAAGTGAAAGAGGCTGGAAAAGTCACGGTTTTATAGACGACAAGGAGCTACAAGGAGATAAGAGCTGATCTGCTCTGCAGAATCCCAGAGTCTCTGGCCTCAGGATAAACAGCAAGCAAGTGAGAACTCGAGTTGAAATCAAGGGATTCACATGAGGTCTGTGATGAAATTGTGGCCACCAGTGGGTACCTCTCTCTTCCTTCCCCAAACCAATACATAGGCAGATGACATACAGATGAAAGTCGCTCATTTGTGTCCGACTCTTTGCGACCCCATTGACTATACAGTCTGTGGAATTCTCCAGATCAGAATACTGGAGTGGGTAGCCTTTCCCTTCTCCAGGGGATCTTCCCAATCTAGGGACTGAACCCAGGTCTCCCACATTGCATGTTGATTCTTTACCAGCTGAGCTACTAGGGAAGCCCAACTAAATAAACTGAACAACATTTGGGGAAAGAAGAGTGGCCTTGAATCACTTATGGACAAAATGTGGAAGCCTTTGCTGTGCTTGCAGGACAATATATAAATAATAATAATTGTAAAATGTAAAAAAGTAAGCAAGCTGATGGGAGGAAGGACATGGAGAAGGAAAGGTAAGGCTGCGAATATACTAATATCGTTTGTGTAGTCAGTTACTAATTCACTTGACAAAAATTTACTGAGAACTGTTGGGTATAGGTTCTGTTCTAGGCACTTGGGAAATAGAAAGAAAAACATCAGAGAACTCCTTACCTTCAGGGAGCTTCCCATACATTATGCCATTAGCATATGAGGCTAACGCAGATAATCTCAAAGCTACTGGAATAAAAAAATAGAAATTTATATATATTATTAAAGATGTAAAGATAACTAACATCATAATAACATATATCGAGTAGAGATGAGTAAGTGACCTGAATATAAGCTCTCATATACAGGATTCAGTGTATATGAATATACACTGAATATATATATGAATATATATAGTGCTTCCCAGGTGGCACTAGTGGTAAGGGCCTGTCTGCCAAGGCAGGAAATATCAGAGACTCAGGTTTGATCCCTGGATCAGGAAGATGCCCTAGGGCATGGCAACCCACTCCAGTATTCTTGCCTGGAGAATCCTATGGACAGAAGAGCCTGGCAGGCCACAGTCCACGGCGGTCACAGAGACAGATAGGGCTGAAGTGACTTAGTATGCATGCACACATACAGGATTCACTATATACTATGTCTAAAGTAGATGAATCAAAACAGAGATAAAGTCATAATATCTAGAGGGAACCACCAAAACTAAAAACAGAAACAGTTGAAAAAGTATGCCCCTGGGGAGAGCACTGAAGGTGAGAGGAGAAGGATGGGAATACCATTTTTGCTTTCATCATGAGTCCTATTTGCTTTATTACCATGTGCATGTGTTATATTGATTAATATATAAGTTAAATGACTTCTAAGAACAGTTATTTATATCATCAAAGAATGAAATTCATTTTTCATCTACCAAGTGTCATGGGATTAAGCACAAAATCATTAGAAATGAATTTTCCTTTCTACATCATTTAGCAAGTAGTTAAAAATAGATACTGTTTCTTTGTCTTCACCTGGCTCTAATGAATGGCAGGGCCCTTAAAACAGGTTTGCAAAGATAAGTGCTGAAAATGAAAGATAGCACGAAGTTTGCAGAGTACATTATTAGAACAGCTTGAGTTCTAAGTCCATTTGAACAAAACAAAGCTTTTCCCCCCGATTGTTTGCCTTTGCTTAGCTAGCACTGTTTAGGAAAACAGAACTAACATTTATTAAATGCTTATTTTGTAGAAAATACTTCGCATATGATAAGTCACTTCACGCACTCAAAACCCTTGTGACATTGGCATTAGTGTTCACATTTGGTAGATGAGGAAATTGAAATTAGACACATGGCAAAGAACGCTAATGGCAACCCAGTGTAAGCAGGGAGCTGTATCACCAGCCTAGGTCTGACTCCAAAATCTGTGCTCTTTCATTTAAAAAATTTTGTTTTATTTTATATTGGAGTCTAACTGACTAACAATATTGTAATCAGTTCAGTTCAGTTGTTCAGTCATGTCCAGCTCTTTACAATCTCATAGACTGTAGCACGCCAGGCTCCCCTGTCCATCACTAATGTCCAGAACTTGTTCAAATTCATGTCCATTGAGTTGAGATGCCATTCAACCATCTTATCCTCTGTCATCCCCTTCTCCTCCTGATGTCAATCTTTCCCAGCATCAGGGTCCTTTCCAGGGAGCTAGTTCTTCACATCTGGTGGCCAAAGTATTGGAGGTTCAACTTCACCATCAGTCCTTCCAAAGAATATTCAGGACTGATTTCCTTTAGGATTGACTGGTTTGATTTCCCTGTAGTCGAAGGGATTCTCAAGAGTCTTCTCCAACACCAGAGTTGAAAAGCATCAATTCTTCAGCGCTCAGCTTTCTTTATAGTCCAACTCTCACATCCATATATGACCAATGGAAAAACCATAGCCTTGACTAGGCGGACCTTTGTTGACAAAGTAATGTCTCTACTTTTTCATATGCTGTCTAGGTTGGTCATAACTTTTCTTCCAAGGAGCAAGCATCTTTGAATTTCATGGCTGCAGTTACCATCTGCAGTGATTTTGGAGCCCCCCAAATTAAAGTCTGTATCTGTTTCCATTGTTTCCCAATCTATTTGCTATGAAATGATGGGACCAGATGTCATGATTTTTGTTTTTTGAATGTTGCGTTTAAGCCAGTGTTTTCACTCTTCTCTTTCACTTTCATCAAGAGGCTCTTTAGTTCCTCTTCACTTTCTGACATATGGGTGGTGTCATCTGCATATCTGAGGTTATTGATATTTCTCCTGGCAATCTTGATTCCAGCTTGTGCTTCTTCCAGCCCAGTGTTTCTCATGATGTACTCTGCATATAAGTTAAACAAGCAGGGGGACATACAGCCTTGACGTACTCCTTTCCCAATTTGGAACCAGTCCATTGTTTTATGTCCCAGTTCTAACTGTTGCTTCTTGACTTGCATACAGATTTCTCAGGAGGCAGGTAAGGTGGTCTGGTATTCCCATCTTTTGAAGAATATTCCGTAGTTTGTTGTGATCCATACAGTCAAAGGCTTTGGTATAGTCAATAAAACAGAAGTAGATGTCTTTCTGGAACTCTCTTACTTTTTGGATGATCCAACTGATGTTGGCAATTTAATGTCTGGTTCCTCTGTCTTTTCTAAATCCAGCTTAAACATCTGGAAGTTCGTGGTTAATGTACTTTCGAAAGTCTGGCTTGGAGAATTTTGAGCATTACTTTGCTAGCATGTGAGAAGAATGCAATTGTGCAGTAGTTTGAACATTCTTTGGCATTGCCTTTCTTAGGGCTTCCCTGGTGGTGCAGAGGTTAAAGCGTCTGCCTGCAATGTGGGAGACCTGGTTTCGATCCTTGGGTCGGGAAGATACCCTTGAGAAGGAAATGGCAACCCACTCCAGTATTCTTGCCTGGAGAATTCCATGGACAGAAGAGCTTGGTGGGCTACAGTCCACGGGTCGCAAAGAGTCAGACACAACTGAGCCACTTCACTTCACTTCACTTCTTAGGGATTGGAATGAAAACTGACCTTTTACAGTCCTGTGGCCACTGCGGAGTTTTCCAAATTTGCTGACATATTGAGTGCAGCACTTTCACGCATCATCTTTCAGGATTTGAAATAGCTCAACTGGACTTCCATCACCTCCACTAGCTTTGTTCATAGTGATGCTTCCTAAGGCCCACTTGACTTCCCATTCCAGGATGTCTGGCTCTAGGTGAGTGATCACACCATCATGATTATCTGGGTCATGAAGATCTTTTTTGTATAGTTCTCCTGTGTATTCTTGCTACCTCTTCTTAACACCTTCTGCTTCTGTTAGGTCCATACCATTTCTGTCCTTTTTTGAGCCAATCTTTACAGGAAATATTCCTTTGGTATCTCTAATTTTCTCAAAGAGATATCTAGTCTTTCCCATGCTATATTTTCCTCTATTTCTTTACATTGATCACTGAAGAAGGCTTTCTTATCTCTCTTTGCTATTCTTTGGAAGTCTGCATTCAAATGGGTATATCTTTCCTTTTCTCATTTGCCTTTTGCTTCTCTTCTTTTCTCAGCTATTTGTAAGGCTTCCTCAGACAATCATTTTGCCTTTTTGCCTTTCCTTTTCTTTGGATGGTCTTGATCACTGCCTTCTGTACATTGTCATAAACCTCCATCCATAGTTCTTCAGGCACTCTGTGTATCAGATCTAATCCCTTGAGTCTATTTGTCACTTCTACTGTATAATCGTAAGGGATTTGATTTAGGTCATATCTGAATGATCTAGTTGTTTTCCCTACTTTCTTTAGTGTGCTGACAGTTTTGGGTGAACAGCAAAGGAACTCAGCCATATACATGCATGTATCATTCTCCCCAAACTCACCTTCTTCTTTGGTTTCCCACTCCATACTTTCTTTAAAAAGACCAGATTTTAGTAAAACTGCATTACTAGTTATATTTCCATTAAAAGTCAATATTTTCTATGATGTGAATTTCTATAAATACCCTATTTTTTCTAGGTACCTAAGACTTTTAGCTAGTAGTAAATATTTCAGCATTAAATTAATAATAAAGGTACATGAAATATTTTCCAATGTTTGAACAAAAAAAATCCTTGTAAAGTTTTATTTTCACTCTCCACCAATAATGTCCTTTCATTCCCTATGCTGTATTTAAAAATATTTCTCAATGGTAGCTTATTCCGGGATAACTCTTTTCATCCATCTAATCACCAACTTTGCACATATATCATGTATGTTGCTATTATCTGCTGGAATAAGGTAAGCAGCCTTATAGCTGCTGAGATTATGACTTGAGTCCACTAAGTTATCAAAAAAGATATACCCTGGTGGCACATTAAGGGTGTACAGATTCAGGGGAAATGGTAGTAATAAAACTAACATAAAAATAAACAAGCTATTGTTTTGGGTACTTATTAGATGCCAGATGTTTTGCATGCATCATCTCATTTAATCCTCTTTGTAGATCTGTGGGGCAGATATTATGATCAGTATTTTATAAATGGAAACTATAACCCAGAGTTTCAGCAACTTGCTCAAACTTGCAGCAAACCAAGGAACTGGAATTTGAACACTAGGTTTAAGAGTGTGCTTGTCATGTTTCTGAAGTTGCCTGATGCAAAAATAGTTTTACAAGTTCTCATGCTATCCTTGGGAGACAACAGGGACTGTTGAATAGTTGGATGAACCTTGATCTGTTGCTGTGACGTGTATTTGCCTCTGTTAGTGCCTCTTTGGAGAGAGAGAGGTTCCACGTGGAGTACCAAGAGAAACGTTTAAATCTTGTTTGGTTCCATGTTTTAATTAATGGATTACAGATGTTCATGCCATGCTGCTGCTACTACTGATTATTATTATTAGTGCAGGATATGCAAAGATGGCAAGAGGAGGGGGAAATTGAGAATGAGAACCTTAAAAAAATTTTAACAGGTGACAGCAATAATCTGACTCCAACAAAATCAAATCAAATAAGAATAAAATCATAACTGTGCCTTTGTCAGAAAAGTTATGTTTATGAGTACAAAAGTGGAAAGATGTGGCTTAGTAGGAACCATGAAAAAAAAAATCAGCTGTCTTATAAGTTTAAAGGCTTCATTACCATCTTTAAAATTATAGTTTCCAAAGACTCTTCTCCAGCCCAAATATCTACATAGCTACATTCTTGTCTCTTGGAGCTGGATATCTGAAAGACTCCTCATTCTTAGCTTGTCCAAGATTGAACTCAAAGCATCCTTTTCAAGCTAGATCCTCTTCCAATACTCTCAGTCAGCAAATATTCCTACTCTCTGTGCTTTTAGTCAACCTGGCATCATCACTGATTCCTCTTTCTCCCTCCTCCCCATCTTTAACTCCTCTCCAGACTTCATTCATTTTAACTCCTAAAATCTCAGAATCTGTCACTCAGTCATCTCCACCACTATCTTATTAGTCCATAGGGTCATCATTTCTCACTATTGGTATATGCCATCTGGTCTCGGTGCTTATACTCTGGCAACCTTCACCCCATTTAACACACCAGCCTTAGTAATTGTTTTATAATGCAAATATGCTTGAGTCATATACACATCTACCCCTGTATATGTCTTCTGAGGCTTGTCTCAGCAATCTCCTCCTTGTTCTCTATATCCCAGTCATATGGGCTTTCCTTCAGTTCCTTGAACACACTGTGAACCTGCTGTACAGCACAGAAAACTCTACTCCCTATATGGTGACCTAAATGGGAAGGAAATCTTAAAAAAGAGAGGATATATGTCTACATATAGCTGATTCGCTTTGGTGTACAGCAGAAGCTAACACAACATTGTAAAGCAACTATTCTTCAATAAAAATTAATTTAAAAACTCAATACCTTCCTAAGGATCTTCATTTGGTGATGGAGGAGATACCAATAAATAAAACATAAAGGATGTTCGTTGCTGTTAAGCATTATGGAGAAAAGTACATCAGAGAGTGTAGACAGTACCTATGTGTGCATGAGTACAGGTTATTTTAAATAGTCAGGAAGGAAGTGATTCAGTAACTTTTGAACTAGAGAGTGAAACTTGCATGTCCCTAAAGGCAAACTGTGGTCATGTATGGATGTGAGAGTTGGACTGTGAAGAAGGCTGAGTGCCAAAGAATTGACGCTTTTGAACTGTGGTGTTGGAGAAGACTCTTGAGAGTCCCTTGGACTGCAAGGAGATCCAACCAGTCCATTCTGAAGGAGATCAGCCCTGAGGTTTCTTTGGAAGGAATGATGCTAAAGCTGAAACTCCAGTACTTTGGCCACCTCACGCGAAGACTCTGATGCTGGGAGGGATTGGGGGAAGAAGAAGGGGACGACAGAGGATGAGATGGCTGGATGGCATCACTGACTCGATGGACGTGAGTTTGAGTGAACTCTGGGAGTTGGTGATGGACACGGAGGCCTGGCGTGCTGCGATTCATGGGGTCGCAAAGAGTCGGACACCACTGAGCGACTGAGCTGAACTGAACTGAACTGAAAGGCAGACTGCTCCAGGAAGAGAGAAGAGTAAGGGCAAAAGCCTGGAGATAGAAGCATGTTTGCCATGTTTAAAGAACAGCATGAAGGTCAGGGTGTTTGGAGCAAAATAAATGGAAATGCAAATAATAGGAGATGAAGACAGAGAGGGGTTGGGTGAAGCAGGACCTGAAAGGTCAATGTGAGAACTTTGGCTTTCAGTCTGAGTCAGTGGAGAATAATTATGCAATTTGAACAAAGGACGTGATCTGACATACGTTTCAAAAGATTGCATTGGCTACTGTGTGAGCAGTAAATACTCTGTGTGGGTGAGAGTCAGGGAATAGAGCAGAGATAGCAGTTAGGAACTTGTCTGTGCTAATCTAGATAAGATATGATGGTGGTTTGATCAAGGTAATAACAGTAAAAGTGAAGGGAGTGGTCAGAGTCCAGATATTTTTGAAGGAAAGATGACAGAATACATTGGCAGATTGAATATGAGTTTATAGGAGAAAGGAAAAACTATCAAAGATTACATTAAGGTTAATGGCATTACTAGAAGAATAGCATCACCATTTACTGAGATGGGCAAGTCCATGAGAGAAGCAGATCTGAGTGGAAAGATCCATCTGGACATGTCAGCTTTAAGATGCCTAGTACATATCCAAATGGAGTTAGTAGTTGGTTTGATGTAAGAACCTACAGTTTGGGGAAGACGTCTGAGTGGAGTGACCAGCCATCCTGGTTTGCCTGAGATTGATGAGGTTCCTGGGACATGGGACTTCAGGTGCTAAAACCAAGAAAGTCCTGGGAAAACTGGGATAAATTGGTTACCCTAGGTCTGGACTATAGGTATGAATGTGTGAGCTTTCAGCATATAAAAGCCACTTGAGATATTAGATTATATTGTCCAGAGAGCAAATGAACTAAAGAAGAAATGTCCCAGGTGACCTGAGCATTTAGAGTGAGGATGCTGAGAAGGGATCAACAGAAGACAGTAAGAAGGAGAGCCAGGTAAAGCAGAAGGAAAACCAGGGAAGTATAATGTTCTGAAAGTCAAGTGATAAAAATGTTTCAAGTAAAAAGTGATCAAGTGAGCCAAAGATAAGTAAAATGATATGAGGACTATGACTGATCATTGGATTGAGAATTTGGGCAGTTACTGGAGAGCTTGAAGAGGACTATTACCATGGGACCATGGGGGGCAAAACTTTGATTGGACTGGGTGCAGTGTAAAGAGTGGGGTAGGATGAAGATGTTGGGGGAAGTTTAAAGGTTTTTTTTTTAAAAAAAAAAAAGAGGCAGGTGAGCCAGAGGCTCTTTGGAAGAAGGTAATGGGTTGTATTAAAAGACGCTTACTCCTTGGAAGGAAAGTTATGACCAACCTAGATAGCATATTCAAAAGCAGAGATATTACTTTGCCAACAAAGGTCTGTCTAGTCAAGGCTATGGTTTTTCTAGTAGTCATGTATGGATGTGAGAGTTGGACTGTGAAGAAAGCTGAGTGCCGAAGAATTGATATTTTTGAACTGTGGTGTTGGAGAAGACTCTTGAGAGTCCCTTCGACTGCAAGAAGATCCAACCAGTGCATCCTAAAGGAGATCAGTCCTGGGTGTTCATTGGAAGGACTGATGTTGAAGCTGAAACTCCAATACTTTGGCCACCTGATGTGAAGAGCTGAGTCATTTGAGAAGAACCTGATGATGGGAAAGATTGAGGTCAGGAGGAGAAGGCGACGGCAGAGGATGAGATGGTTGGATAGCATCACCGACTCAATGGACATGAGTTTGGGTGGACTCCGGCAGTTGGTGATGGACAGGGAGGCCTGGCGTGCTGTGGTTCATGGGGTCACAAAGAGTCGGACATGACTGAGCGACTGAACTGAACTGAACTGAACTGAACTGAATGGGTTGTATAGTCTGATGACAAGGGATTTCAAAGGTGGAGCCTGGAAGCTGGGGGGCAGGAACCAGGAGTGAGAGAGAAAAAGACTTAAAAGAGAATCAAGGAGGACACATTTCCTACCTCCATACACAGAGAGATAGAAGAGCCACCACCAGAGAGGGCTATGGGAAAAGCAGATTCCTTAAGGGAGTGGGAGATTTGGGGTAGAACACAAAGGCAATAGGAACAGTCACGGAAATTTTGAAGATATTGGGGATTTTTAAAGTGTATATATTTATTTATTTCAAGCTGGATTTAGAAGAGGCAGAGGAACCAGAGATCAAATTGACAACATCTATTGGATCATCAAAAAAGCAAGAGAGTTCCAGAAAAACATCTACCTCTGCTTTACTGACTATGCCAAAGTTGTTGACTGTGTGGATCACAACAAATGGTGGAAAATTCCTCACACCAGACCACCTTACCTGCCTCCTGAGAAATCTGTATGCAAGTCAAGAAGCAACAGTTAGAACTGGACATGGAACAACAGACTGGTTCCAAATCGTGAAAGGAGTACGTCAAGGCTGTATATTGTCACCTGCTTATTCAACTTATATGCAGAGTACATCATGAGAAATGCTGAGCTGGAGGAAGCACAAGCTGGAATCAAGATTGCCAGGAGAAATATCAATAACCTCACATATGCAGATGACACCACCCTTATGGCAGAAAGTGAAGAGGAACTAAAGAGCCTCTTGATGAAAGTGAAAGAGGAAAGTGACAAAATTGGATTAAAGCTCAACATTCAGGAAACTAAGATCATGGCATCTGGTCCCATCACTTCATGGCAGATAGATCAGGAAATAATGGAAACAGTGACAGACTTTATTTTGGGGGGCTCCAAAATCACTGCAGCTGGTAAGCAGCCATGAAATTCAAAGATGCTTGCTCCTTGGAAGAAAAGTTATGACCAACCTAGATAGCATATTCAAAAGCAGAGACATTACTTTGTCAACAAAGGTCCATCTAGTCAAAGCTATGGTTTTCCCAGTGGTCATGTATGGATGTGAGAGTTGGACCATAAAGAAAGCTGAGCACTGAAGAATTTGCTTTTGAACTGTGGTGTTGGAGCAAACTCTTGAGAGTCCCTTGGAGAGCAATGTGGTCCAACCAGTCCATCCTAAAGGAAGTCAGTCCTGAATATTCATTGGAAGGACTGATGCTGAGGCTGAAACTCCAACACTTTGGCCGCCTGATGTGAAGAACTGACTCATGTGAAAAGACCCTGATTCTGGGAAATATTGAAGGCAGGAGAAGAGGACAACAGAGGATGAGATGGTTGGACAGCATGACCGTCTCAATGGACATGGGTTTGTGTAGGCTCTGGGAGTTGGTGATGGACAGGCAGGCCTGGGGTGCTGCAGTCCATGGGGTCACAAAGAGTCAGACAGGACTGAGTGACTGAGCTGGACTGAATTTATTTATTTGGGGTGTTAATAATATTGGACTGTGTATTCATGAGGGGACAGCAGAAGAGTTTGAGGAGTAGGAGATGGGGTGGGGGCTGGAACCTTTTGGGGTTAGGGTTTGGGTTTGTGGATCTCCTGAAACCAGGACCTTTTGTGCTGACTACAGTAAACAGGGATAAAGTGTAAATAGTGATAGAAAGACTATTAGCCTCTCTTGGGAGGAAGCTGTAGAGCGCCCTCTTTTTTCCTGCCACTGAAGGATAAAGCACAAGGGAAGGCTGTCCGATGGGAGTATAGGTGGTCCTGGGCCACCATTAGGTGAGTAATGAATGGTACTTTCACGAGTGTGCTTACTGGCTTAGTGCCTGTCTCCCCCATAGATGCTAAACTATATGAAGGCAGGCGGCTGTTTCTGCTTTCAGTCTTATATTCTCTGGTTCCTTTTATATAGAGTGCTTGGTATATAATAGAAGTTCTTGGTATATAATAAAAGAATTGAAGCTTTTAATTGACAGAAAAGTCATTATGAGCAGTGTGATGAGGCTGCTAATAAAACAAGATGATTTTCAGAGAGGAGAGGGTGATCATTTCCCTCCTGGAAAGAGAGATCATTTATTGGACTATATGACATATTCCACTCATTTCTTGCTGCAACACTAGAAGAAGGGTGTAGTAAGCTGCTTTGAAAAGTTGGAGCAGTATCTCAGGCCATTTTTGCTGCCAGAAAAAGAGAAAACAGTATGATCTCAAACTACCTCCAAGTACTGAGGGATTGATTGTAAATATATTTGTAGAAATAAGGTAATACAGATTTCATGGAAACATAGGGATGGCACTCTAAGTGGTCCTCATGGAGGCAAAACACACTTGGGAACTGGGTTATTTTGTGGCTTCCTCAGTGGGAAAGACTGAGCCAATTTTCCATCATAACAGTGACTCAGCTTTTTGACTGTTGTACTACTCTTGTCAACACCAATCAACCGTTACCTCTAACCCTGTCCTTTTTTCTACTGCATACAAGCCCAGAGTTTCTGCTTATTCATTGTTTCTACTTCAATACTCAGATATGACACCACCCTTATGACAGAAAGTGAAGAAGAACTAAAGAGCCTCTTGGTGAAAGTGAAAGAGGACAGTGAAAAAGTTGGCTTAAAACTCAACATTCAGAAAATTAAGATCATGGCATCTGGTCCCATCACTTCATGGCAAATAGATGGGGAAACAATGGAAACGGTGACACTTTATTTTGGGGGGCGGGGCTCCAAAATCACTGCAGATGGTAACTGCAGCCATGAAATTCAAAGACGCTTGCTCTTTGGAAGAAAAGTTATGACCAACCTAGACAGCATATTAAAAAGCAGAAACATTACATTACCAACAAAGATCCATCTAGTCAAGGCTATGGTTTTTCCAGTGGTCATGTATGGATGTGAGAGTTGGACTATAAAGAAAGCTGAGCACTGAAGAATTGATGCTTTTGAACTGTGGTATTGGAGAAAAGTCTTGAGAGTCCCTTGGACTGCAAGGATATCCAACCAGTCCATCCTATAGGAAATCAGTCCTGAATATTCATTGGAAGGACTGATGCTGAAGCTGAAACTCCAATCCTTTGGCCACCTGATCCAAAGAACCGACTCATTGGAAAAAACCCTGATGCTGGGAAAGATTAAAGGAAGGAGGAGAAGGGGACAACAGAGGATGCAATGGTTGGATGGCATCACCAACACATTGGACATGAGTCTGAGTAAAATCCGGGAGTTTGTGATGGACAGGAAGCCTGGTGTGCTGCGGTCCATGGGGTCATAAAGAGGTGGACACGACTGAGCAACTGAACTGAACTGACCCTGAACCTCTTAGGCTAGTCTTCCTTATCTTCCCCTATCATATCTGTTGATATATTTAGTAACCACTTTGTACCCTTCTCTCAATATTTCAAGTTCCCCAAGTTATTTTCAGTGTCTGTGACTTTAAGAAGATGCTTCTCACCTGTTTTCTGTCTTCCCAGAGCTGTTACAGGCCACAGTTTCTGATTTGATAGCAGCTGACTCATCATTCCCCTCTCTAAAAAACCCTCGAAAAAAGCAGTTAGACTTGGGAGGATCCTTTTTCATATCAGTGTCTCCTGGCCTTTCAGACTTCATTTAAATCTGTCAAGATGTCCACGAAGATCTCAATATTTCCTTTTAGGAAATTTTTCTCATTCTCCAGGATAATTAGCCTATTTTCTTTAAATTGTTTTCCTTCCAATTTTATTGAGATATCATTGACATACAGCACTGTACATTTAGGGTGTACGGTGCAATGATTTGACTTATATATATCATGAAATGATTAACACTGTAGAATAGTGAGTACTCATCATCTCAAATAGATTCAAAAGAAAAGAAAAATAAAAAAATATCTTTTCCTTGTGATAAGAACTCTGGATTTACACTCTTAACTCTCATATATAACATGAAACATCTTCCTCAATTTTGTTTCCAGTCTTCTTCTGTTCCTGTTTTGATAATAAGATGTAAACATGTTCCTATTTGATTTCCTAAACAAGTCTGACTTCTAGAGGCAGAGAATGTCATGCATGATTTTTTCATTGCCTTCTTTGCTTTAGGGTTTGTCTTGATTTTGTTCTATTATTTCTCTCCTTCAGCTGAAGATCTATATGTATATCTAAAGGACTTATTGGACAGCACCAACTTAGTGCCCTATGGGAAGTTCACAGTAGCTCATTCCACTTAGCATAATGTCCTCAAGATTCCTTAATATTACTGCATATTTTAGAATTTCCTTCTTTTTAAAGGCTCGATATAGTTCTGTTGTACATTTATACCACATTTTCTTGTCCATTCCTCTGTGGACAGGCATTTGGGTTGTTTCCACACCTTGGCTACTATGACTAGAGCTGCAGCGAACACGGGAGTGCTAACGTGTCTTTGAGATTCTGATTTCAAATACTGCATAATTCCACTTACATGACAGATCTAACATAGTAAGATTCACAAACTGAAAGAGTGAATTTAGTGATTGCTAGGGACTAGAGACAAGAGGAGACAGGAAATTACTATTCAACAAGCATAAAGTTTCAGTTCAGCAAGATGATTTAAGTTCTAGGACAATGTTGTACAAATAAGTCAACAATACTGTATTTCACATTAAAAAATAGTTACGAGCTGAATCATGTCCTAAGTATTCTTAACACAACAAAAATATAAATATAAATACAAACAAATCTTCCCCTTAATATCCTAACATGTTTCTACTGCAGCTAAATTTACCACCACCTACCCAGGAGCTAAAGGTCCCTGGCCCTTACTCAACATATTTTATTACTTAGCTAATCTTAAATACTTCACAAATAGCGTCTTCTCCTCCATTCCCATTGCCAGTCCTCCAGTTCAGGTTCCCATCACCACTCACATGAACCAATATAGTGACTTCTCACTAGAAGTCCTATATTGACTCTTCACCCCATCCAATCCTCTCCCCACCTCCACCTGAGTGAAGATGATCTTTCTAGAGTTTAAACCTATTTATTCACTTCCTGGATTAATACCTTTCAATAGGTATCTATGACCCGCTGGGTAAAATTAAAAAGCTTCTATCATGGCGTATGAATCCCTTCATGAATTAGTCTGCTGCCTTCTCTGGTCTCATTTCCCCAATCCTGTTCCATTCCATTGTACCGTCATTGCCTTAAGAACAAACTATTAGCAGATACACAAATCTGCCAGCTTCTTTCATATTTCCTTACGTTGGTAGTGTTGTTACAACTGCCATTTTCCTCTTTTCTCTGGCAAAGTCCTGTTTTTCTACCTTGACAGTTCATGAATGTTTCCTTCCTCTGCCTTGGATGTTGATGAGCCCCTTTTAACTCCTTGCTTAGCACTTTCATTACACTTGTTACACTGTAGTACAGTGACTAGTTTTCATGTCTGTTTCTGCATGAGACTGAGAGTGCCTGAGGGCAAGATCTGTATCGTATTATCCTGTGTCTCCTATATCTAGCAGAGCAGCTGACCCATTCAAGGTCCTTGGTGAAGAGTTGAAAAGTAAATGAGACTCCTCTGTATTTCCTAATCTTTTCCTACCAGAATTTCTTAAACAGTAAAAGGAAGAGGGGGTTATAGACAAATTCATTTAGATTGGGAAAGGTGAAGAGAGCTGACATGATAGGGTACGACTTTAGCAAATAAAATACTTGTGAGGCTCAAGATTACGAGCATGAGAGTTTCATTTGGCTGTTTCAACAGGAAGTATGCATGTTACCAAATGCCCCAAACAGAGAAGTTAGCAAATTTCAGGGAAGGAAAGAAGTGGCAATGAAACATGGTTCAAAATCCTCATGTACCCCCTGCCTGGAGCTCGTTGTCAGGACCCCTGCAGTCTTCATCAGGAGCTGGAGTGCACCCAGTCATGTGACGATGATAGAACTAGTGCCATGGCTACTTTAAGCAAATCTTAAGCTTTCTTCCTTTAGTCATGCAGTTAAAGAAAAGTGCTTACTCTTCCTGTCTTACTATTTACATTGGAATGAATGCAAAATAATCTTCAGGCAACAGCTGTTAATAATTACAGAGAAAGCATTTTATGGCTGCCTGGCTAGACCATTTTTATGTTTGAGACGATGATGTGTTGGTTGACAGCTTCTTTCTCTACTTCACCAGTTTTACTTTTCTTACCTTTGCTTACATTTATTTCTATCACAGACACCACACCTGTCCTACTAACCCATCACATGACCCTTTCTTGTTAACTAAAAGCTCCACCAAGTCAATTCAGACTCTGATCTTTGGTCTCTGAGCTGTTGACTAGTCTGTCATCAGTTGCCCAGGACATAGCAAATCAGTCTGAAATCTGGAAAATACAGCACCGCCTATCAAATAGTATATTTTCTTCCATTTTCAGATTCTCTGGAGGGTCTTGAGAATAAATTGGGTGGGCACATGTCGTTAAATGGATTCAACTTGTATGTGTGCTGGTGTGCCCTGTATTATTTTCAGAAGGAATAAAGAAAATGTTTAGGTGCCACATTTGGTGAGGCAACATATTAAGCATGTCCATATATATTCACTTATTCAAGCTTCATAAGAAATTGGTAAGGCATTATTTTCATATTTTATGGATATAGAAAAAAGTTAACTCAAGTCACATAACAAGTAAATGGCAGAATAGGGATATGAACCTGGACTGGTTTCTGTCAAAACCCATGCCTCTTGCAATATATGTAGCAAGCTGCGAGTTCATGGCTATTTACACCAGGAAGAAAGATATCTGGAGATATGGCTACCATATCCTCAGCCCTTCTGCCTGTCTTATTTCTCAACCTTTAGTTTATTGTTCATCATCAGAAAATGCCATCTCCCCTGACACTTTGGCATTTCACAGCCCATCTTCTGCCGCTTTCATTTTCTGGTTACTTCAGACTTTAACTCCAAGAAGAAAGGAGTGTTTAATAGTGTCATGCATGGGAGCATACTCAGTCGCTCAGTCATGTCGAACTCTTTGCGACCCCATAGATGGTAGCCTGCAGGGCTCCTCTCTCCATGGAATTTTGCAGGCAAGAATGATGGAGTGGGTTTCCATGTCTTCCTCCAGGGGATCATCCTGACCCACGGATCGAAACTGAATCTCTTGCATCTCTTACATTGGCAGGCAGATTCTTTACCTCTGAGACACTTGAGAACCCCTCAATAGTGTCATAGTGTCAGATAACAGAACTTAGATTCGCTGTAGGCTCTCCTCCTTCTTAAAGGCATGAATTTGGATGAATGATCAAGCTCCTCAGGACTCAGTTCCCTTATATGTATAAGTAGATTGGATGAGTCTAAGTTTGCTCCCTGCTTACTGTTTAACCCTAATTGTGAGTTCATGAAATTTTCACATTAGGATGTAAATATTATTTAAACTCTCATTCAAGGAAACTAAAAATAAAAACTCTCATTGAGGAAATTGAGGCTCTGGGAGACTGCAAGGGCCCAGAACTAATAGGTGGCTGATCTTAAATTTCAATCAATCCTTTTCTTAATTTTTAAATGTAAATTTTATTTTTTAACTGGAGTATAATTATTTTTACAATGTTGTGTCAGTTTATACTATACAATGAAGTGAATCAGCTATGCATGTGGGGGTGATCGGTCAGTAAGCCAAGTCCGGCTCTTTGGAACCCCATGGACTGTAGCCCGCCAGCCCCCTTTTTTCATGGGATTCTCCAGGCAAGAAGTGGGTTGCCATGCCCTCCCCCAGGGAGCTTCCCGACCCAGGGATGGAACCTGCATCTGTTATGTCTCCTGCACTGGCAGGCAGGTTCCTTACCACTAACAAACCACCTGGGAGGCCCAAATCAGCTATATGTATACATATATCTGGGCTTCCTCAGTGGCACAGATAGTAAAGAATCTGCCTGCAATGCAGGAGACCAGGATTCAATCTCTGGGTTGGGAAGATCCCCTGGAGAAGGCAAAGGCAACCCACTCCAGTATTCTTGCCTGGGAAATCCCATGGACAGATGCTACACTCCATAGGGTCACTAAGAGTCAGACACCACTGAGCAACTAACACACATACCTATATCCCCTCCCTTTTGAACCTCCCTCCCAAGCCCCACCCGATCCCACCCAGCTAGCTCATCACAGAGCACCAAGCTGAACTCCCTGTGTTATACTGCAGGTTCCCACCAGCTACCTATTTTGTACTTGGCAGTGTATATATGGAGAAGGCAATGGCACCCCACTCCAGTACTCTTGCCTGTAAAATCCCATAGGTGGAGGAGCCTGATAGGCTGTAGTCCATGGTGTCGCTAAGAGTCGGGACATGACTGAGCAACTTCACTTTTACTCTTCACTTTCATGCATTGGAGAAGGACATGGCAACCCACTCCAGTGTTCTTGCCTGGAGAATCCCAGGGATGGGGGAGCCTGGTGGGCTGCTGTCCATGGGGTCGCACAGAGTTGGACACGACTGAAGCGACTTAGCAGCAGCAGCAGCAGTGTATATATAGGGGCTTCCTTGGTGGTTCAGGCAGTAAAGAATGCCTGCAATGCAGGAAACCCGGGCTTGATCCCTGGGTCAGGAAGGTCCTCTGGAGGAGGGAATGGCTACCCACTCCAGTATTCTTGCCTGGAGAATTCCACGGACAGAGGAACAACCTGGCAGACTAGTCCTTGGAGTCGCAGAGAGTCAGACATGACTGAGCGACTAACTCTCAGTGCCTGTCAGCCTAATCTCCCAGTTTGTCCCGCCCTTCCCTTCCCCCCAACATCTACATGTCTTGTTTTCTACGTCTGCGTCTCTCAAGTCAAATCTTAACAGAGCACACAAATTCTTCATGAGCTTGGCCTGTCTGCCTCTCTAGACCTAACTCTCACACTCTGCTTTATATTCTAGTAGCTGATGTGTGTGTAGGTGCTCTAAGCAAATCATGGACAGGATGTACCCAGAGTTTAACTTGTCTTCCACCTCTCCGGACCCTTGCTGACATTTATATATTTCCTCTGCGGTGCATCTTTACTTCCTCTCACCACTGGGCCAATTCCTATTTGTTCCTCCACAGTTTAGTTCATGCATCTTCTCTCTTACAGAAATTTTTTCAAATATTTTGGTTGGGGTAAATGCCTTCATTCCTTGCTCTCACAATGCAGCATGCAACTTTCATCTTCAAATTGACTGCATTAAAAAAAAAAAACAACTATATATGAGTTATTCTGTCTCCTCCATAAGCTTTTGGCAAGAATGCACCTCGTCCTGTTCATCTTTGTGCTCAATAAATAGTTGAACTCAACTGAATGGAGTGATGCCAATCACCAGATTTTGCCCTTGCATTTCTGAGTTATTTTCGGAATATGATTATATTTACACTCTCACATTGTGGATAGGGAAATGAAGCCTATGTAACTGAGAACAGAACCTCAAAATTCTGCTCATGATCAGGCTTTTAAGAAGAGTAATTATGTGCACATTTTCCTAATGCCTTCACTTCCCTTTCACAGCTCTGTTCTCTCCAATCTACCATAACTCTAGCTGTCCTGGCTAAGATCTCAATGGTGACCCCATTGCAAAATTCTCCCCTTACTTGACTTCCTGTGTGATCACTTTCTCTATCTGAAATTCTCTTTTTGTTGGCTTCTGTAATACACAACTTAGTGTAACACACACACAGTCCACTGTTTTTTCTACCCCATCATGACAACCTTTTTCATTCACCTTTGGTAGAGCTTCCTCCTCTGCTTAGCAACTGGAGCTTTTCAAAGATCAGTCTTGGAGCCTGTTTCTTTTTTACCTCACATTCTTTTCCCATGAGCTCTCATTCACTTCCACAGCTTATAAATAATACTGTGTATTCACCATGACTTGGAGGTTGCATTCTCCAACACAGATCTCCCTTCTAAGCTACAAAACTGTACGTACATTTACTTGCTATCTCCTCTTGGTTACCTGTTTTGCATTTTATCCCTTAAACCTATTCTTCATTTAATATTTTCAGTCTTCCCATCTCCCATGCTTCAAGTTGCTCATGACAGAAATGCTGATATTACCTTTGACTATTATCTCCTTGATAAGCGTCTTGTACCTTCCAGATGAATCTCGAATCTGCTTACGTCTCCATGTACCCACAGCTACTCCTCTGTCTCAACTGTCATCATCTTTTGCCTAAACTACAGCAGTAGCCTCCCCAACTGGACCTTTACTCTCATCCACATCTGCCATAATCATGTTTTTCTCATCTCTTCTAATTCTTTTTACTTATAGACACCTAAAGTTGTCTTTTAAAAATAAAATTTTAATCATAGCCTATTTCTAAACTTTACAGTGTTTACCATTTATCTTAGGATAAAATAGAAAATCCTTGAGATAGTTTATAAGGCGCTGTACAATCTGGCTCTCACCTTTCCATTTCTCAAAAAAGCTCCATTTTGACTCTAATCACAATCATAACTATCTCGTTATTCATGTGTTCCTGTGTTCATTTTTATTTTTAAATTATTTCTTTCCACCCTAGAAGGTAAATTCTGAGATCAGTGTCCATGTCTGTGCTGTTGTTTAGCAAATCACAGAAACCCAGAACAATTCTTGGTGTGCAGAAGACAGACAAAAAATATGTACTGAATAAACGAAGGAATAAAATAATTAATGAAACTTTATTGTGCATTGAGAATAGGTCATCCTTTAGGGTTGGAGAAGGAAATGGCAACCCACTCCTGGAGAATCCCAGGGATGGGGGAGCCTGGTGGGTTGCTGTCTATGGGGTCGCACAGAGTCGGCCCTGACTGAAGCGACTTAGCAGCAGCAGCAGCAGCAGCATCCTTTAGGGGCCCCTTCTGGGAAATTCTCCCAGTTCAAGAATCCTTTAAAAGTCTTATTTTTAAGAATTAAATCCAACCATATCATATCCCAAGATACTCACTTTTCTACCATTTGTTTATTCATATGTAAAATTCAACTATGTGCCAAACACAGAGGTAATAGAGTAGGACAGCAAGGTACAGTGAGAAGAAAAGAAGAGAAAGGTTATATGAAACTAGTTGTTTTCATGCTCAGAACAAATATTTCCTAATTTGAATATCAGTGTCCTGGGATATTTCTCTGACATTTGAAAGATGATTGCTGTGGCCAATGCTTGAAGAAGGTGGGTCTGCCCAACTTTTTATGTGTGTGTTCCATGATGTTTGGGTTATGATGCTTTTTCAGTCTGTATATGCTGTTAGGGGCATTGATACTGCTGCTGAATGTTAGTCTATTTTTTCTGTGATGACTCAGCAAAGCTAAACCAATCCTTTTGGGAAACTGTGGTCATGTTTCTTTTTCTTCAGCTTTTTTTTTTTTTTTTTTCTTTAATGATGTAAGCTTTGGTCTAATATTGTAAGGAACCTGATTGGTATTTTTTTAGGCCAGTTGTTTCCTCATGCCTGAGGCAGTGTGGCCATGTGGAGTTTGGCTTAAAAATGGGGTGTTTGTGTTTCCTTAGTTGCTCAGTCGTGTCTGACTCTTTGCTACCCATTGGAATGTAGCCCACCAGGCTCGTCTCTACACGGAATTTTGCAGGGAAGAATACTGGAGTGATTGCCATTTCCTCCTCCAGGAGATCTTCCCGACCCAGGGACTGAACCCCAGTCTCCTGTGTCTCCTGCATTGTCGTCAGATTCTTTCACCCGCTGAGCCATCAGGGAATCCCCCCTACAAAAAGGCAGCCAATATATGTAGTGGACTAAATTCCATATTGGTCATTATTCATCCAATCATCACCGATCTTTCTTCATTATGGGTAATCCTAAGCAGGAGATTGCATGATTCGCTCATATCACTGTGAGTCAGCATTTTCAGTGAGTGTATACTGTTGAACTATTGAAAGAAAGAGAACGCCCAGGGTGGTGATAAGAGTTGGGATAAAATCAAGGCATACGTATCTTACTAAAAATCTTTCTGTCAAAAATGTGAGAACTGTCAGAAATTCACAGGACTCGGTTCTTATTTGTACACGGTTGTTTCTTCTCCCCAAAGAGATATTCCAGTACGTGGGTCCTCAGATTAGTAGACATGAAAATGGTAAGTGTGAAAAACTACTGGGGCTATGTGTTTACCTATAGTTTCATTTATTTTTATTACTAAATCTTTTGCTCCCAGGAAATCAGCACAGTTTTCTCCTGTATGTATGAAAATTTATGATTTTTGCACAGCACTAGTGTTTTATTGTACTGAGAACATCAAGTGAGAGGTTGACTCCCTTGAGCTTCCATAAATATTGTGGGTTTTTGTAGGTTGAACAACATGTGTAGCATTAAAGTATTGTAAATCCCTAGACTGAAATCTAAGGCAAAGGTCAAATCCCCCCCCAACCCCCCCACACCCCCCNCCCCCCCCCCCCGCTTTCTTTTTTTGCTGACTTTGTGTATTTCTATTTAAACACAATGCTGATCCTGCCCAGGATGCTCATTTAAATGCTTTTTGATATTAACATCTTTACTTAAGTTTTATTTAACCCCTTAGAAGGATCTCTGGGTGGGGGAGGGGGGGTATTAGGGATATCATAGCAGTATAACATATTTTAAATCTTTTTCAGAATCTCTATTTAGTATTACTTAAATGAGAAAACAAACAAACAAACATGATAACTAGAATATTCACTGACTGAGATGGTCTACATTTAATTACATCTTCTAGATAAACTTCAAAATGCTGCTGTTCTTTGAGCTTAAGCCTGCATTGCTGAAATCTTTGTAAAATAATAATTTCCTTTTTCCTATATTGGGTGGGTAATTTCGAGCACAGCTAAGCTCCTGAAGTCATCCTAAAACGCCTGACCCATGTTCTATGTCGTGTGCGTGTGTGTGAATGGATCCCCAGGCGACTCTTTCTGCCTCCCTCAGGCTGACCTGAGAACTCCAGGTGTGCAAAACCACGTTTCATAGAAAGAAAACCTATGCTTTTATTTTATTTCTTTACATTTCCCAGTGTCTATATTGACAGCTTATCCACGGTGTGGGGGTGGGGGGAGAAGCGCAGCTCCCAAGGTTGGCCCAGGAGCAGCTGCCACAAATCTTCTCTCTTGCCCTTCTGTGGCACTTGTGCCAAAACAACTCTAGATAAAAGGCATTTTCAGGACCTAGTGTATTTTTCCCTGGTGGTTAAGGAACGAAAATTTAGAAAGGAGAAACCACTGGAGGAGACCGCCACTGCTGAAAGGGCTGAGCAGGGAAGTTTCTGAAGAGCAGCCCTTTCAGCGCCTGAAAGGAAAGGGCGCAGCTGGGAGGACCCCATGGACAGAGTTCCAAGTGGAAACTTCTCTCAGGCTGAGAAACTCCAAAGGTGAGGGAAAGGAGGAGAACCGGTCCAGGGAAGAGCAAAGGATTAACTGGAAAGCTTGACCTGATACTCTGAGTCTTCCTGGGGAAGACACTTCCTGTGAGGAGATGGTCATCAGAAGTGAGGAACATGGCTGAGGAGACGGCAGGGAGCAGCTGCAGCTCCAAGGCTGAGTGTTGATGGAGAAAGAAAAGGAGAAGACAAAGAGGACGCTAAGGGCCTTGCAGTGGGTAGCAGGACGCCATGACTGAGTAATAATCGCTCATAAGCAGGAGAGGCACCATAGTTCACATTTAAGAAAAAGAATATAAAATGCCCACTACAGAGTATGTGCAAAAATAAGTAGAATGAAGAAAAAAGTCACAGCAAATGATAACTTACTTTTGCTATGTGACAAAAACACACAACCGTGAGAACCTGCTGCCAGGGCTTCTCTTAAGGCTTGGAAAAAACCCTTGCAAGAGAAGTGATTAAAGCTTAAAACTTCACTAGATTTATGGAAAATCCACCTCTGGTCATAAAGGGTATAAATGCCACTAGAGCAAATATCTGGCCAGCCCACTCTCAGACAGCATCTCAAAGAAACTTTCATCAAAGCAGATGTTGGATCTCTTTACAATACTGCCTCAAACTGTTCAAAATAAACTCAGAGCAGCTCTAATTTCTGATATTTTACAAGACTCAAGTAAGAACATGTATATGAAAGCACTTTAAAAACTTGTAAATTACTCCCCAAATGCTAAGTGCTTTTTTCTGAACAATCTCAGTTATTTACCAAATTTATCTAAGACTTCAGAGAACCTATTTATTTTTACCCTGTATAAACTCCTTATAAGTTTATTTTATAATTACTATGCAGTCTTTCATTTTTTTCTAGAACATTGTTCTTTCAGCTTCTATGTTCCATATTTGAGAAAATAATATTGTTTTCAGTTCAGTTCAGTTCAGTTGCTCAGTTGTGTCCGACTCTTGGCGACCTCATGAATCGCAGCACACCAGGCCTCCCTGTCCATCACCATCTCCCAGAGTTCACTCAAACTCACATCCATCGAGTCGGTGATGCCATCCAACCATCTCATCCTCTGTCGTCCCCTTCTCCTCCTGCCCCCAATCCTTCCCAGCATCAGAGTCTTTTTCAATGAGTCAACTCTTTGCATGAGGTGGCCAAAGTACTGGAGTTTCAGCTTTAGCATCATTCCTTCCAAAGAACACCCAGGGCTGATCTCCTTTAGAATGGATTGGTTGGATCTCCTTGCAGTCCAAGGGACTCTCAAGCATCTTCTTTAGTCACTCTTAAAAAACGATTTTCCATCAGCTTTCATTTTTCTAGACTGAGGTTCTAATCTTTGCTTTCACCTTCTATTGGTAACTCCTTAATTCTCTTGCAAATGTACAGTTCTCATCTTTGTAGTTTTCCAAAATTGATTCTTGTGTTTCTTAAGTACTTGGCCAGAACTGAAGCCAGTGTAGAATGGAAAAAAGCATTATAGTTTTAGAAACTGTGTGTGTGTGTGTTTCCAGTTTCCTTGATGTATATATGCCTAGGATTTGCTCAGCCATTGGTGAAATCAGGCAGATTTTCTTTTCTCAGTTGGATATATCCTTTTGACTCCCATTTAATAGTAGTTAATTTGGTTCATAGGAGAAATTTGATCAGAATAATCCAAGATACAGAGGACATTTGGGAGAATAGGCAAGGGCATTCAAAGTACTAGGGAGAATTGATGCACAAGGCAAACAAAAGTTGATAGAAGTGGGACTACAGTCCGAAAGAAGCACTTGAGAGCCCATAGCTGGGAAATTCAGGTCACAGAACACCGGGAGCACTGGTTAATTGACAAGATAAGAAGTTATGGTCCTAGAGAAAAAGCAGGAAGTTATGACACCAGGTTGATATAGTGGAGGTGGAGCTGTACCTTGTAATTAGGTCCAAAGATTTTTCATTTGATGAGTGGCCGCTGTGCGACTGATGTCAGGATGATCAACTAGAAGGATCATGTGAAGCAGAGATTAGAGGAGTAGTTCCCACCCCTGTTCGCACATCACAACAATCTGCAGAGTTTTAAAACACATCAATGCCCTCATCCCAAGGGCCAATTGAATCAGAATCTGGGGGTGGACCTAGGCACTGGCAGGCTTTTAAAAATTATCAGTTGATTCTTACATACATTCAGACTTGAAAGCTGGAATGGAGCAGTGGTTCTAAACTGAAGTTTTTATGTTTTCTAAGTTTTTCTAAGTTTTCTAGGTTTCTATAATTCTACTGGTCAAGGTAATCTCATGCCTTTTGGAACATTTTTGGGTGAGATCTAGGCCTCATGAGTTTTTTTTTTAATTCCCTAAGTGTTTCCAAAGTTTAGGAAACTTTGGAATAGAAGCATTGTGTCCTGTCACTCACCATGCATCACCACTACAGTGAAAGGATATTTTGTGACAGCCCTTGTATGTTAAAATCATACTTTCAGTCTTAATGTTTAAGACACAGAAAGGAATCCAGATACTGCTGTTTGTCTTGGTTCTGATGCTTTAGCGCATCCATCTAATTTAACAAAATTAGAATAAAATGATTTTTGAAAACTGGAGGAGAAGTGACTTTTATGTATGAGAAATAAGAGGCCCAGAAAGGACAGAAGAATTGCTTGTTATCACTTGTGTAGTTAAAGACAGAGTGGGATCATGTGACTCAATTCTTTTCCAATCTTCTTCCACAATGCTGGCTATATTAAAGCTCTTAGTTTTGAAATGACAAACACTAGAAGTGATATGATTTAATTTCTAAAATCTACAAAATACTTGGACAGTACTTGTCCTCAAAATGCTAGAATACTACAAGGTATCCTTGAAGCATAAAAAAAACCTAATTTGAAAACAAGTAAATTAAACCATTAAAAAAAAAAAAAACCCTAATACAAAACATGACATTGTAAACTTGCTTTTTGGCATTTGTAAACTTGCTGGTGTGAAAATTCTTCACACCAAAGAGATAGCCCCTAGGCAGCTACTCTGTTTTATTTAGGAAAACTGTAGTTGGAGGGACTTTAGACCTGGGAAAATACTTGGGTTTCCTGAGGCCACATTCTAAGATGTAAAAGGAAGTTTTGCAATTGGTACCTAGACCCTCAATCATGTGGTTCTCATGTGTTTTCATATCCTCTGAGTTGGTTAGTTTAAGTCCTGAACTAACCCAACACTGAAGAAATGAAACAAAAGCAGGTTGCTTGAGGGATAAAGTTAATGGCATATGATTATATCCTGTTTGCTGAAACGTGCATACTTCCCTGTGTATTCACAGACTCAAGTCCCAGTATATGATCTTTGCAGAAAAATGTAGGGGGCACTTCCAACCTCACAGGGTGATTATCCTGTCACTGGGGTTTTATCTCGAGCTATTTCCTGTCTAAAGTCTTTGCCAGGGCTGTGGTGATCAAGACTAGAGCTGACTTGCAGAAGGCATAGTAAATAGTTTAGATCACAGAGCCAGGGCTCAGGAAGGTATCCATGGGCTAAATGAATGACCACAATCTAAGCCAATGTAATTCAGTGGAGAGAGAAGAACACAAATTCTTTCTTGGACATGGTTCACAGTACGGAAGGTAAGAGTGCTCTCTCACTTACAGCATTTGAAGGGCTGTTATTGAAGAGGGTTTCTAACCTTGAAGTTCACAGACCATTATATGCCTTCAGAGGGCTGCTTGTCAGCCTTTTTGTGTATGGCTGTAGTCTACATATTTTTTTCCGGGGGTAGGTCTATATAGTTCATTAAATTCTCAAAATAAAAACAAATAAACAGACTTAAGACTTATAATTGGAAAAAACAAAAAGAAGTCACAGGTAGATTTTTTTCTTTTTCAATATGGGAAAAGACATTTCTCAGTTAAAGCTGTCCAAGATGGAATGTGCTAACATGGGAGGTTTCAAATTTCCAGACCTCTTGGCCAGAGTATCATAGAAGAGATTTAAGCAACAGATGAGTAGTCAAAATGTGCTTTTTACATTTCTACAAAACAAACAATGTTGTACATGGAAAGAATGCTTGATTACAACTAATGTGAATGCTGGTGGAATTAGGGAGTCTCGGGGTCAAGGCCTCAACCTTGACAGATCCTGGGTCACAGATTGCTAGACCAAAAGTCATCCTTATGGTTTTGTTTTGGCTTTGGGTCTAGAGGGAGGACTCACTCTCTGATGAGTTCCTTCATGATATCTGATAGACAAATAACCCACAAATTTTTGTAGAGAAGTAAGTTGAGAAAGAGGTAGAAGTGGGTAGAGAAATAAAACCACTTTTGTACAGTGGTTAAGAGTAGGGACTGTAAATGTCTCTCCTGCCTGCATATTTCCCGGCCAGTGTGTGATGCTGGAGCAGTCAGGTAGCTTTCTGTGCTTTGGTTTTTCACATGTGGAATGAAAATGTCAATAGTACCTACGTTATAGGTTATAGAATCAAATAAACACAAAAAGTCACGTGAAGAATGAAAAACCCTGATAATAAAAAATTGGCTATATGATTGTTGTCATTTCTAGCTACCGGTGGAAGACGCTTGAATTCTATTACAAACTCATTTATCCACTGTGTGGTGTAAGGAAAATTCCTTACCTCTCTGATTTTATGTTTGCCAGCCATAAATTGGTAACCACGCTTACATTAGACAAATTAAATACTGCCCTTAAGAATTAAGAGATTCAAAGGATTCTGGCCGATCTTTGCTTTGAGGTTTTTTTATTTGTTTATTTTGCTGCACTG
>SJYQ01000124.1:350848-422433 GCA_006410935.1 Redunca redunca | reverse complement strand
TACAAGGAAGCATGCAGAGTCCTGAACCCCATCTCTTTTCTCTCAGCCCACAAGCTCACTGAGCCTTGGCTCCCTCTAGTATATATACAGAACATTCCTTCTGAGAAGGGCTCCGTAGCTTAGAATTTTGCTCTTTGAAACTTTCCTTTCCCAAATTGAACGACCTGTTTAGAGAGCATTTCTACAACATCTTACATTCAAGAGCAAAGGAACAAAAGATCACAAATATTTTTCAGTGTTGAGGTAATCTGAATTTAGGACTGAAGTCCAATCTTCTGATCACTATGAAGTCGGGGAGAATGAGCCCCTCCCCTTCTCCTGTGCTCTTGAAAGTCTAGCCATACAGGTCCTCTAAGACATCACCACAGCTCTCAGGGGATTGTATCCCCAGGCTTTTGCCTGCCCTGGCTGGCCTATGTCACACATGGGAGGGATCATCAAGACCTTTTCTTTTAGGACCCAGCTCTGCACCACCTCCCCTATAAAACAGTCCTGTACACTGATCTCACCAAGTTGTGGCTGCTGCTCCCCTCAGCTCTGGGTACTGTGTACTCTTCTTGTAAAGTCATCTTACTTCATGCAGGTTCTTGACCCTGACTGGACCCTTCAGATGTCGGTTCCTCCAGTGCAGGGTGCCTTTCGGGATTATCACACCCAGCATAGTGCCCTAATAGCTATACACATTCGCAGCACAAATAAATCTGTAGCACTGAGAGAATTCTAAACATTGGACCATTTTATCAGAGATAAACAGAATTAATGCAGATTCTATAAATTACAAATTTGGAGAGGTCAGTGCTAGCCAGTTACTCTGAAATAGATGGAAGAGAAAGATTGTTTTAAATAAGGTCAACCTATAGTAAAACTCAAACCATTATGCATATCAACAAATAACATGTCAAAATTAATGCAAAATGTAAAAAGTAAAGTTTTTTTTTAAGAAGATGTTGTTTCTAACTTTTAAGTACAGAAAATATCTCATACTAGGCTTTAAAAATGCTGTCTGATGGTAAGTCTTCATTTTAACTCAGCTATATGGCAGGAACTGTCAAGGCTTTTGAGAACTGTTCCTTTTGAAATACTACCTCTGATCTGATATTAAAGAAGCACTTTAGAGTGACACTGGTGAAATGTTTTTGTTTTCGGGAATTTCATAGGAATAAGAACAATATACACTTTAAATGGTAGAAGTAAGATAAACATAAGGTTATATTAATACACTAAGTAATTATGATCAAGGCTGATTAGAATTATTATTAAATAATAATACTTAAACCAATAAAACATTTAAATAGGAATGCAATTTTATTACATTTGACCCTTGTACAACTTGGGGTTGGAAGCAGCAAGCGCCCCCATATTTTCAACTCTGCACAGTTGAAAACCCAAGTATAACTTGGCCCTTTATATAAGTGATTCCTCCATATCAATGGTTGGATATCTGCAGATGCTACCAACCATGAATTAGGCAGTATTTACTATGGTATTACTGTAGCATTTAGTGTTGAAAAATATCCACATATGAGTGAACACTTACAATTCAAATTCTTGTTGTTCAAGGGTCAACTGTACTTTCAAATAGAGACAGGACCTGGATCCAAGTTAACATGCATTCTAGTAGAGGCTGTTTTTAAGGAATATAGAAGAATGGTCAGCAAATCCATAGTCAGACAATGTAGCATTGATTCATCTCACCATAGAAATGTTTCCACTGGCATATATTCATTCCACACTTCAACACAATTTGTCCATTCCAGTAAACAGAAGTTTTGAAATTGTGTTTACTCTTCTTCTTTCTTGAAAGGTGTACAAAACGAAAATTTACAACTAGGTCACTTCTAAACTACACCAAATTTTCCATAAAAGAAAAGGCTGAATTAATGAGAAACTGAACATTTTAAAAGTTGAATGTGTATGGTGGGGGAGAGGTATTCAAAAACATTATTTACTGTTTCATTTACAAATGTAAGTCGATTTTAAATGATTTTAAATCCACATATATAGAGAGATGGGCATGTTAGGATATGGAATTTTAATTCCAAAAGAAAATATTCAAAATTGCAAGTTCTGATTAGTGACTCAGCAAATCACAGTCTTTCCACGTGGTCAGCATTTCTGTCACAGGATTCTTTGTTTTGCAGTTCTCGGGAGTGATCTCTGAGACTTGTGACAGCCTAGAGAACCTGGCACATTGACCTGAGACAATGTGAAATAAAAATGAAATATTCTCCAGTCATGTGATGCTTGGACTAAAAATAACACATGTGCATTTTTCAGTTCTGAATTCAGTAGATGGCACAACATGGGTCGAGTTTGAGAAAAATAGGTGAGGGGGAAGGAAAGGAAAGGAAAGTGAAGTATTCTCTGGGGGAAGGAAAAGTAACTGAGGGTGGAGAGGGTAAAGATACAAAGAAGCTTTTGTCTCACAGTTTGGTTTCGAAACCCTTGCTCTATCTTGAGTGTAGTTTATTTTGGAGAGTACAGCCTCTCCCCGCTCAGATCTGGCTAGTCTGGTTTCCCATCTTCAATATCATTTTACTAGAAAGAGGGGTTGATTTAAGAGCCATGGTGGGCAGGAAACTTGCTGACCTGAGTCCTGTTGGGAAAATTAAGGAATTTATGGTGAGTCCACCCTCCCTTGAGCACTTAGTGCTTCCAGATATTCTTTCCTTTCTTTCTTGTTTTAAAAGTTTCATTTCTTTTTCTTCATTGGGATGGTCCCAATTATTTTCAAACCTTCTGCAACTCTTTATCCTACTCATCTTCTCTTTCTAGGTATATGACTTTATCTCTTAAGTCACAGGTACAATAAAGCCCATTTATTTCCCTTTCCTACCCTTCCAGCATGAATAACTTCACCCACCACTCCCTCTGCTCTTTCTGTCTCCCTAAGGGAATCCTTTCTCTCCCTTTTATGACTTTGTTCAGTCGGTTATTGTTGGCTCTTTTAGCGCCATAAAGGACTTACAGAATCGCCCCTTGCTTCTGCCTCTGCCTCAAACTATAGTCATCCCTTGGTATCTGCGGGGGATTGGTTCCAAGATCCTCCTAAGATGCACAAATCCACAGATGCTCAAGTCCCTTATCTAACATATAACCTAACACACGTACTCCTGTATGCTTTAAATCATCTCTTGAATACTTATAATACATAGTACAATGTAAATGCTGTGTAAGTGGTTGCTGTGTGCAGCAAATTCAGTTTTGCTTTCTGTAACTTTCTGGAATTCTTTCCCAATGTTTTCTATCCAAGTTTGATAGAATCCACACATGAGGAGCTCCCAAATGGAGGGCCAACTGTTCTGCTTTATCTTCTTCCTTTTGACACCAAAATGTGTATAAGATTTGTCTATATTTTCTCTCTTTGACTTCCTGATCTCTCTTTGCAAATTTACTTCTATCACTAAACCCCTCAGAAAATATGTTAGTTAGGATTGCTAATAACTTTATTCCTGACAAGTCCAGAACCTGTTTCCAGGCCTTACCTTCCTTGACTTTGTAGCAGGTATGCTATTGGTCACTTTTTCTTGATTTCTACAGTGTTACCTTTTTCTTAGCTCTCTTCTTACCTGTTTTATGACTCCTTCTCAATTTCTCTCATTCTTTCTGTTTATTCACCCAGGATTAATTTGGAATTGCTTATTCACATTCATGTTCTCTCCCTGAGATAGTCATTTCATGCATTCCTACCCTATCAACAATTACGACTGTGCCATCAACTGCCAGTATCAACATTATTTCTCCTACGTTGCCTCTCCTTTTCAGCTCCGTTTAGGCATTAGTGACAGTAGCATTGACCTCTATATGACTATAGACAATTTATACAAGTTCCTGAACTTCTGTTTTTTTCCCAGCTATAAAATGTTGCTATAAGATTAAATAATATAACATTTATTGTCATGTTCTAGGGATAACAAAGGTCAATGAATATTATTTTTTATTATTTATGCTTTGTTGAAGGAGTTGAAGGTGAGAAACAATTTATGTATTAGCCAATTATGTAGCTATCTTTGTAAGCTTCTTGAGACAAGCATCTGTGTCTTATAATAATGTGCATAGCCAGGCATCTCTGCTTAGCACAGATGTGTTGTGGAGGAAGTTGAAATAGAAGATGTCAAAGAGGGGAAACACCATATCTGCTTACAGCTGAACTAATATTGTGGAATAAATAGACAGTATGACTGCCTGTGACAAACATGATGATTAGCAAAAATGAGGAAACAGAACTAGTCTCAAACTAAGCAATTCAAAATACTGAGTTTTGTTCCATTTCAGTTCAGTCACTCAGTTATATCCGACTCTTTGCAACCCTATGGACTACAGCATGCCAGGCTTCCCTGTCCATCACCATCTCCCAGAGCTTACTGATCCATTTAAATACCAGCATATTCCAAATAAAAATACATTGCCTTGCATCTTGTGTTGGTGAATTAGTGTTTTCCTTATTTTTTGAATTTAAATTTATTTATTTTAATTGGAGGCTAATTACTTTACAATATTGCATTGGTTTTGCCATACATCAACATGAATCTGCCACGGTGTACACGTGTTCCCAATCCTGAACCCCCCTCCCACCTCCCTTCCCATACCATCCCTCTGGGTCATCCCAGTGCACCAGCCCCAAGCATCCTGTATCCTGCATCGAACCTGGACTGGCGATTCATTTCTTATATGATATTATAGATGTTTCAATGCCATTCTCCCAAATCATCCTACCCTTTCCCTCTCTCACAGAGTCCAAAAGACTGTTCTATACACCTGTGTCTCTTTTGCTGTCTCGCATACAGGGTTATTGTTGCTGTCTTTCTAAATTCCATATATATGTGTTAACATACTGTATTGGTGTTTTTCTTTCTGGCTTACTTCACTCTGTATAATTGGCTCCAGTTTCATCCACCTCGTTAGAACTGATTCAAATGTATTCTATTTAATGGCTGAGTAATACTCCATTGTGTATATGCACCACAGCTCTCTTATCCATTCATCTGCTGATGGACATTTAGGTTGCTTCCATGTCCTGGCTATTATAAACAGTGCTGCGATGAACATTGGGGTACACGTGTCTCTTTCAATTCTGGTTTCCTCAGTGTGTATGCCCAGCAGTGGGATTGCTGGGTCATAAAGCAGTTCTATTTCCAGTTTTTTAAGGAATCTCCACACTGTTCTCCATAGTGGCTGTACTAGTTTGCATTCCCACCAACAGTGTAAGAGGGTTCCCTTTTCTCCACACCCTCTCCAGCATTTATTGCTTGTAGACTTTTGGATTGCAGCCATTCTGACTGGCGTGAAATGGTAGTTTTGATTTGCATTTCTCTGATAATGAGTGATATTGAGCATCTTTTCATGTGTTTGTTAGCCATTTGTATGTCTTCTTTGGAGAAATGTCTATTTAGTTCTTTGGCCCATTTTATGATTGGGTCATTTAGTGTTTTCTTTAAATTTATGCATTTAGAAGTATTAATAGGTAGCAAATTGTGTATTGTTCATCACATAAATAGTACAGACTGAACTATGATGAAGATATGCTTTTCTCAGTGTTTTGTTACACTGAACCTCAAGCATTATAAAAATTAATTTATTCATTGATTTAACAAATCTCTTTTGCATATTGCTTTGTGACAGGCTTCCCTGGTGGCTCAGATGGTAAAGTGTCTGCCTGCAATGCAGGAGACCCAGGTTCATTCCTTGGGTTGGGAAGATCCCCTGGAGAAGGAAGTGACAACCCACTCTAGTATTCTTGCCTGGAAAATCCCATGGTTGGAAAAGCCTGGTAGGTTATAGTCCATGGGGTTGCAAAGAGTCAGACACAACTGAGCGGCTTCACTTCACTGTGCCAGGCACAGATGTATGATGGTATAGAATATTACAATACACAGATGCTTGCCTCAAGAAGCTTAAAAAGATAGCTACATAACAAGACAGAACATGTGATAGACATGTGCAACAGGTAAGAATGGAGATCATTTTACTCAAAACAATAAGCAGAACAACCCGTGACTGGAGCTTGCCTTCCTTAGCTAAATGGCAGTAATAACTCAGGAAGGCTGATGAGTTACCTATCCCAGACATCTTTCTCTCTGGGTCAGTATTTCAAGAGAGCCTATGGCTTCTGTGGAAACAATATAGACACTCCTCAAAAAATTAAGAACAGTACTACCATATGGTCTGACTATTCCACTTCTGGATATTTATCCAAAGAATGTAAAAATGGTCATTTGAAAAAATACATACACCCCTATGCTCATCCCAGCATTCTTTATAATAACTCAGATATGGAAAAAATCTAAGTACCTACCAATGGATGATAGAATAAAGAATTGTTGTTGTTTAGTCACTAAGTCATGTCCAACTCTTTTGCGACCCCAGGGACAGTAGCCTGCCAGGCTCTTCTGTCCATGGGATTCCCCAGGCAAGAATACTGGAGTGGGTTTCCATTTCCTTCTTCAGGGGATCTTCCCCACCCAGGGATGGAACCTGCCTCTCCTGCATTAACAGGTAGATTCTTTACCACTGAGCCACCAGGAAAGCCCCAGGATAAAGAATAGTGGAATATATATACAATGGAATAACACTGGCCATAAAAAGAGAGAAATCTTGCCATTTTCAACAACATGGATGAAGTTGAAAGTTTCATGATAAATGAAACAAGTCAGAGAAAGACAAATATCATATGATTTAACTCATATGTGGAATATAGCAAACAAACAACAAAATAAGTGAATAAACCAAACCAGATAAACATGTGGATAATGAGAACAGAGTAATGATTACTAGAGAAGAAGGGGCAGGGAAAAGGGCAAAAGGAGTAAAGGGGGTCAACTGTTTGGTGTTGGATATAAGCTAGTTTTTTGCATTGTGAACACACTGCTTACAGAAGTAGGAATATAATGTTATACACGTGAAACTTGTATAATGGCATAAGCCAATGTTATCTCAACTAAAAAAAAATCTGTGGCTCAACTCAATACTAGAATCTGCCATATTTTCTTCCTCCTTACCAGCAACACTTCTCTTTTCTGTATCTTGTTCCCACAGGACTGACCTCTCTACCAAACCATTCCCACCCCACATCTAATTGCATTGTACTGAGTCTTGATGTAGGCATGTCCCAGGATCTCAGAAGCCTGGAGAGTTTTCAGACCTGGTTTGATCTCAGGTCTCAAGTCACTCTTTGAATAGTCAAAGACATTGAATAGGATTAAAGTATTTGCTTGGGCAGTTGTCTTGATTAATGATAAAACTATTTGAAACATAATCTAGATTTTAGATATTAGAGGCTGAAATGGTTATTATTTCTTTCATTCTTAAAAGGTTTAAGAATAAAATGGTATTTTCAAATGTTTGATTAAATAAATCTATTAATTGGGCTTCCCTGGTGGCTCAGAGGTTAAAGCGTCTGCCTCCAATGCGGGAGATCAGGGTTCGATCCCTGGGTCGGGAAGATCCCCTGGAGAAGGAAATGGCAGTCTAAATTCAAGAAAAAAAATGGGGATCTCTTTAACTGGTATTGAATCTTCTGGAATAGTTGAAACTTATTCTTATATAGAAATCTGACTTTAAAAAGAGTCAGCACTCCTTGTATTCTGGTCAGGACTTACTGTTGAACTGAACCTTGTCTTGTGAGGGAAGAGCCAATGTTTACTTCCTTCTCAAAGGAACTGACTACAGTGTTTCTATTTTGGTAAAATACATAAACAGGTTTCAATGAGAGCAAAAAAGCAAAGCGTAGCATGGTTGGTGATTTAACAAAAATGGGGATGGCTGTGGTCAGGGGAAAAACAATTCAGATCTATTTATTAGTACCACTTCCACCAACTCTCAAAGATCCTGCTTGTAAAGTTGTCTGAAGAAGGAAAATTAGGCTGTTTTTGAAAATTCACTCGATTTGAAGCTTATGGTAGAATCACAGCAAAAGTGACTGATAAGGAGTACTGAGTGGTAATGATCCAGTATTTGTTCAGACATTACCTTCCTGATAACATTCCCTGGAATTTGAAGTTTCTGTACTTCGGACTACACACAGTCATAGTCGATATTTTCAAGAATAAAGGATGAGATGGCTTTTCAAGTACCTTTCTTTGAAGCCTGAATGCTTAGTCTGTGAACATGATGTTGTATTTGCTGTCTGAGCTTTTTTCTCCCCTCATTTTAGGAAATTAATCTACCAAGGCAGCCCCATTTTACTTCTTACTGTCAAAACAGGTAAACCTCAGCTGTGAGACTGTGAGATATAGGGATATGGGGTGAGGCAACATCAGCAGCGTAGGCTTCCCATGTTCACAAGAGTGTGAATATAACTAATATACCAATCTAAGTGCACTGCATTTGAAGAGATTTATTGGAAAATTAGTTCAGTGGTTCATTCATTCAATAAATATGAATTGACCATTTACTGTGTTGACACAGCCTCTGATCTCACAAAGTTTGTAGTCTAATGGTAGAGACCATCAAGTAAACAGACATAACCAGGAAACACTTTGGAAAAGCAAAACAAATGTAATTTTAATTCCCATTATATTATGATACCGTATAGCTTCCTACCATGCATGTACACAGATAGACCATATGATCCAAACTTGGGCTAAGGAGGTGTTGTTATAAGGATGAATAAAAGCTGAGGGCTAAATAGTGTCAGACAAAAGCACAAATAAGTGTGAATCCCAGTAAGAGCATTCGAGGAACTGAAACAAGTTCAGCATGACTGAAGCAAGAAAGGAAGTGGTAAAAGATGAGGATGGAGAAGTTGGCAGAAGCTAGATTATGTAAGGCCAGATAAGCACTGTTACCATGAGTCTGGTGTATTTGACAAATTGAAAGGAGAGCACTATGGATGGAACCATCTAAGTGCTATAGTTAAAATTAGTTAAGAGTTAAAATTAGCTAGTTAATAGTTAAAATTATAGTATAAATTAAAATGATCAGTATAAGCAGTGACCACTTTGAACATCAGAATTCAATAAATTGATCCAGCTTGGGGAACTATGAAATAGCTAAGAATGTCCTTATGATCTGATTTGGATTAGTGTCTTGGGTGAATAAAAAAATGAAATGGAATTTAGGTATTTGTTCAAGTTGTCTTCATACTGAGTTGGATATAGAGAAGTGATGGACTCCATACAGCAGCCCCTGGGTGGACATTCCTGAATATTTGAGAGCTTATTTGCAACAAGAGTAGGCTCAGTCTCAGGTTCCAAAAAGAGCAGGAGAAAGTCTGTGAAGCAACTCTGAGTATTCTCCTCTCTCCCTTACTAGGGACACTTCTCTGGAGGCAGAGGAATGAGCATTCATTTAAGAGGCTCTGAGTGTAACCCCTGAAAGAGCTGTAGGCCCCATAATGGGGTTGAAGGCAGAGTAAGACAGGCGTATGCAGCAATACACAAGGTAGTTATTATTTAACCCATGTGGGTCAGAGGCATCCAGAGAGCTAGTCTGTAGTATGTACCTAAGGAAGAGTGCTATGGGCCAAAAAAAAAAAGTCAGGATCCAAAAGTCAAGAAGGAATCTAAGAGTCCGGGAACAAGGTGAAGAGGAGTTTAAAGTACAGTAGTGGAGGGGTCTCGTTCAGTCACTAAGCCGTGTCTGACTCTTTGTGACCCCATGGGCTGCTGCACAACAGGCTTCCCTGTCCTTCACCATCACCCCGAGTTTGCTCAAACTCATTAGATGGTTGGATGGCATCACCAACTCAATTGACATGAGCGTGAGCAAATGCTGGGAGATGGTGAAGGACAGGGAAGCCTGGCGTGCTAGAGCCCATGGGGTCACAAAGAGTTGGACACGACTTAGTGACTGAACAACAACAATGACACGTCCACTGAGTCGGTGATGTCACCCAAGCTTCTCATCCTTTGTTGCCCTCTTCTCCTCCTGCCCTCGATCTTTCCCAGCATCAGGATCTTTTCTAATGAGTCAGTTCTTCACATCAGTGGCCAGAGTATTGGAGCTGGGGTCCAGGTCTGGACTTTTTGCAATGAGCAGAGTAATGATGCTTGGCTTCTCCTTTATTGGGCATTGATTATATTTGCATAAATCAGTCAGCCTCAGTTAACACAGGGTCATGGTAGACATGTACAAAAGTGAGAACACTGCTAATAGGATGGTCTTCACTGATCACCTGCAAGAGCAATCATCAAGAAAATTCGTAGTAAACCAGAGAAGTGTCTGTGATCACACATCTGGAACTAACAGAGAAACCAAGGGAAGCTACAGCTAAGAGCCCCAAGAGGAGATGGCCCCTGGAAGGGCCAGGCTGGGAGGCCACATGGCTTGGTGGCCTCTCTCCAGCTTTGTCTGAAATTCCAGTGGAAGTCACTTTTGATAGAGAAGAGAGGGTTAGAGATGGAAGTAAATTAGGACAAAGAGACTGCCAGCTTGGACCAGCTTGTACACAGTGATAGTGTATCCTGGGCTTCCAGCAGAGGGTAAGAGAAAAGATGGTTACCTAGGCCTTTGCTTATACCCGAGCAGAAAATACATTTACATAAAAGCCATTCCTTCTATTTAGGACTAAAAACAATTTGAAGGAATTTCTGGCAGAGTGGGCTTTTTTTCTTTTTAATGCCTACCATATGAGTTATACTTAGCAATTTGAATTTAGATACAGGAAACCAGTTTTTCTTAAATCAAGAGAACTTATGAGTTTGTTAAAATAGGGAACTAAATATCCCTGAGTCTTAAGTTTTAAAATGAATGGAAACACAAATATATTAAGTAATCCTGCATGTGTCCCTTTGCAAGTTTTATTTCCTTAGAGTATATTGTTTATCTTTTTGGAAAAAGAATTAAAATAAATAATGCTTAAGTAGTATTATAGTGATGTTATTAAATTGCTAGAATTAAATGAACTTCAGTTGGCTGAGATCTGTGATAAAATTTTAATAAGTACAACCTTTAAGACAAATTATATTGAAAGTAAACAGGTATAAGGAAGAGAAAAATATCTCTAGTTAGGTAAAAGTAGTAAATGAGAACAAAGATTAGATCTGAGTTTCTAGGTAGGACGGAAATAAATCATGTTAGATTCTATATTTCTCGTGATCTAATATAATTATATTTTTGTATTCAAAGGGACATTTCATTTTCCCCAATACTCTGAGAAAAATTTGTCACAGAAATTAGTACATAGGAGACATTTAATAATAAGGGAGACAGTGCACTCAATTCATAGTTTGAGGAGATGCGAAAACAGTCTTCAGATGGTTATTTCTTATAATAAACCTTTCTAAAATAGAAAGGAAAATGTTAAGCTGTGTTGTGAAAGTATGTCTGTGCTGTGCTCAGTTGATGGGTTGTGTCCAACTCTTTGCGACCCCACAGTCTGTAGCCCACCAGGCTCCTCTCTGTCCGAGGAATTTTCCACGCAAGAATACCGTAGTGGGTTACCATTCTCTGCTTCAGGGGATCCTCCCAACCCGAGGAGGAACCCGTGTCTCTTGTGTCCCCTGCATTGGCAGGTGGATTCTTTACTGCCACCTGGGGAGCCCCATATCTGTGTTAGAGTAAGTTAAAAATGCGTTTTTTAAAATGTGATCTGATTGCTGCAGTGATAAGCTGTTGAGAAGCTAGGGTAATGAGTTACCCCCTCAGGATTCAGAGGAGCTTGTGAGACAAAGAGCAGAGAAGAGGGTTCAAAACCAAACCTACTCCAAAATTGCAAGATTCTGAATTATAAATGGATAGGAGTTCCTCATATAGTCACTGCATGGCTAAGAAGCAAGGTCAAGATTTTTCAGGCTAATACAGAGTTTTTGCAAACTCCCACCCAGATGGAGGTTCCTACTCACATTTTCATAGAAGTGGGTTATGAAAAAAAAAAAAGGTTTGGGAAAAATTAATAGTGGTGGTTTTGCACAGTAAATTGGCTGCTGATGTTATTTGAAAAGAATATAAAGTACTCATTGGCTATCTGAATAAAACCTACTTGAACTATCATTTTCCAGCCATCCTATTGACACAGCTGTCTTAAGCTTCATGTGGCAAAGTGTGTGCTCACTAATATTCACTGCTCATCACCACTTTGCTTAGAGGAGTACCTCACAAAGAAAAGAAACTCATGTTGGTAAAAAACTGTGGTAAAGACTTTTTTGGACTTCCCTGCTGTCTCAGAAGTAAAGAATCCGTCTGCCAATGCAAAAGACACAAGAGATGAGAGTCCAATCCCTGGATCAGGAAGATCCCCTGGAGAAGGAAATGGCAACCCACTCCAATATTCTTGCTTGAGAAATCTCAGGGACAGAAGAGCCTGGTGGGCTGCAGTCCACAGGGTCGTAAAGAGTCAGACACAACTTAGCGACTAAACAACAAAGACTTTTTTATTTGAAATTAATTGAGATATTAATAGCTATAGATTTATATGCAGTTGTTAAGAGGTAATATAGAGAGATCCTGTTTATACATTTCCCAGTTTCTCTTTGTGATAACATTTTGCACACTCTAGTGTATCATCACAACCAGGATCAGGATAAAATCCACTGATTTTATTGAGATGTCCTCAGTTTTACTTGTACTCACTTGTGTGCATGTGTGTTTCAGTTCAGTTCAGTTCAGTTCAGTCGCTCAGTCGTGTCTGACTCTTTGCGATCCCATGAATCGCAGCACGCCAGGCCTCCCTGTCCATCACCAACTCCGGGAGTTCACTCAGACTCGCGTCCATCAAGTCAGTGATGCCATCCAGCCATCTCATCCTCTGTCATCCCCTTTTTCTCCTGCCCCCAATCCCTCCCAGCATCAAAGTCCTTTCCAATGAGTCAACTCTTCTCATGAGGTGGTCAAAGTACTGGAATTTCAGCTTTAGCATCATTCCTTCCAAAGAAATCCAGTTGTATACAATTTTATCACATGTAGGTTTTCTTGTATCTGTCACCAGTCATGATACTGGACAAGTACCTTTCCCATTGCGCTTTAATAACCATGTCCCCTCTTCTCCCTTCTATACCTCTCACCCTATAGCTCACCCCTGGCAACCACTAATCCATTCTGCATTTCCAAATTTTGTCATTTAAAGAATATTATGTAAATGGAATCATATATGACGTAACCTTTAGGATTGATGTTTTGCACTCAGCATGATTCTCTGAAGGTCCCTCTAAGTTGTTGCAAATATCAGTGAAAGTGAAAGTGTTAGTCACTCAGTCGTATCTAACTCTTTACAACCCCCTGGACTGTAGCTGGCCAGACTCCTCTGTCCATGGAATTCTCTGGGCAAGACTACTGGAGTGGGTTGCCATTCCTTTCTCCAGGGGATCTTCCCAACCCAGGGATCGAACCTGGGTCTCCTGCATTGCAGGCACAGACTCTTTACTGTTTGAGCCACCAGGGAAGCCCCTTGCAGATATCAATAGTTCATTTATTTTTATTGTTTAGTGGTGTCCCATGGCAGGGATGTACCACAGTTTATGTTGAAAGACATCTGGGCTGTTTTAACTTTTTGGATCTTACAAATAAAGCTGCAATGACAATTCATGTACAGCATTTGGTGTGGGCATATGTTTTAATTTCTCTGGGATAAATGCCCAAGAATGTATTTGCTGGGTTGAATAGTATTGTTTGTTTAGTTATATAGGAAACTGCCAGCTGTTTTCCAGGGCAGCTATATCTTTTCAATCCCTACTAGCAATGTATGTGTGATCTAACTTCCTGCACATCCTCACTAGCATTTGGTTGTTACAAATTTTATTTTAGCTGTTCTGATAGGTATAGTGATATTTCATGGTCATTTTAACCTGCATTTATCTGATAGCTAATGATGTTCAATATCCTTTAATGTGCCTGTTTACCATCCATATAGCCTCATCAGTGAAACATCTGTTCACATCTTCTGTCCTGCTTTGTATTTTAAAGTGTACAGCTTTCTAACTTCAGTTGTTTTTAAATTGGAAAATACACTGATGCCATATATGAGTTATTTGTCATTGTTTCATTTCAAACAGATGGCAACATGTGTCCTACAGACATAATCCCTTTATTTGTACTCAAGAGTCACCTGAGTACACAGCAAAAGAGAAATAGCTTCCAGAACATTCTAAAAAAATTTTTTTTTAATTTTATCAATTATTGGTGATCCTTAGGGATTCTAACTGGGTTTCCCTGGTGGCTTAGATGGTGACGAATATGCCTACAATGCAGGAGACCAAGGTTTGATCCCTGAGTCAGGAAGGTCCACTGGAGAAAGAAATGGCTACCCATTCCAGTATTCTCGCCTGGAACATTCAATGTTCAGAGAAGCCTGGAGGGCTACAGTCCATGGGGTCACCAACAGTCAGACACATACAGAGTGTTTCTAATTATTTCAGTTAAATGGTTACTAAATGAGATCAGTAATGGAAAATAAATCTACTTTTTGACAAAAATACATTTCAGTTGTAGAATATACTACACTGCCCATTGACATCTAGGTTTAGCTAGGAGAAAGCTTCCAAAAAGAAACAGCAGGATCTAGAAGATGTTGAACCTGTGTTTGGGGGCCAGACTCAACAGGCTTGCAAGACAAGTGCCAATTGCCAACCTGTGGTGTGCGGTTTACTATCAGTGGCAAGAGGCACTGGAATCTCATCTTGAGCAGCCTCAGCACAGTCCAGCATAACACCAGTGGCTGGGTGCTCAGTAGAGTCTCTCTGCTGTGAGAGGATGAGGGGTGAGGAGTGACGACTGGGGTAGAGAAGATAGAGACATCTCCCCTGGGGCCATACCTGTCTAGGGCCTAACATAGAGGAGACGTTTCCAATCCAGTGAAGACGGAGATGGATTAAATGGACTCACAAGAGGTGTTAGGAAGGAACAGGACATGGCTTTAAATAATTGTCTGGGAAAAGAAGTCTGAATGAGAGGAAAACCCACACTTAAATTGAGAAATATTACATCTTTCTTTCTTCCTTCTTCCAGTAACATATCATCGAAAGTTTCTTTCAGAAATCATAAATGCTAGTGTGGGACTTGTTGATAGTGGGTAGTGAGGAAATGAATAACCCATTTATTTATTTATTTTGGAGACTATATTTATTAGACTCTCCACCCTCCTCTTCAAATACTCTCTAAGGACCAACAGTATCCCAAATTTAAGGGGTAAAGAAATTCTAGACCAATAGAGTGAGTTGATGATTTGGGGGATGGGAAAAAATCCCCCTATATTCCCCATCTCCCCCTTCAGCTACCACACTCTTTTACTTGTAGTTTTCATAAGCAAATGTCTTAAACAATTTAGTCCCATTTCTTTATTTCCTCTCACTCTTTGGCTGACGTTTGTTTCCATCTCACCTCCAATATCGTTCTTGCTGACTTAATGCCCTCCGTGTCACTAAACCAATGAGCATTTTTTCAGGATTCACCTTACTAGACCACTCAGCAACAACTTTCCCCCCTTCTGACTCTTAATGCCCCTCTTATCTTTCTACCTCTTGTTTTTAGACTTCTCCTCCTCTATTGAGATGTTAAAAGTTGGAGCCCCTCAAGGCTTATTCCTCAACCTTTTCTCTTAATCTACATCCACAGATATGGGATGGTACCCAGACCTCTTTTGAATCTGGCAAATTCTCTCCATTGAATCAAACTTGCCATGTTAATCAAACTTACTGTTTTCACTTTTGCCTCTCAGCCCACCAGTTCACTCCACAGTGTTATCTCAAGAAAGTGATATTGTCACGTCTCTGCTCTCAGATACAGACTGGCTCCTGCTTATTTCTTTGACTGCCTCCAGTCCCAGGCCCCTTCAGCACAGCCTCCTTTCAGCTGTTTCTGTCTCAAAGTCTTTGCTAAGACGTTTCTCTCTGCTACTATCCTCTCCATCCTGCCCCCAACTTCATCTCATTGTTGCTGTCTGTGTATTAGCCCAAATGTTACTTCCCCAGGAAAGCTTTCTGACAAGACCAAAATAAGTCTGCATTTCATATGCTTCAGAGCCACCTGAACTCTTAAGGGCTTTTCACTATTTTAGTGTACTTAGTTAATTAGTTGATTGAGTTGTGTCTCTCTTACTGGACTCTAAGTTCCAGAAGAGCAGATACCTTGGCTCTTAGCCCTCTGTGTATCTCCAGAGCCTAGTACAGAGTATGAATGAAGAAATCAACTCATCCTGGTCATTCAGGAACGTGAAAATTTCCCCCATGGCTCCCAGGTCCACAGACTGAGGCTTCCTTGCACAGCCAAGGGCATGAGGACCCTGGGGTTAATACACTGGCCAGGTAAGTCAGCATGAATTGTGACTATCTCATGCTTAATTGTGCCAAGTTCAGCTTCTAATGCTCTTCTTTTCTGATTATTTAAATAATTCCTGGAGGCCCTGCTCAGCTAGGAAGTTGTCTCAGATTTTATTTTTCAAATGTTTTAAAATGACATTTGTAGAGCATTTAATAATTTGTAAAATATATATATTTCCATTATGGTATTTGAATGCCCAGCCATCCTAAATAGTAGCATATTATGTATTCTTAATGTCAGATGTAGAAAAATGAGGTTTAGAGGTATTAAGGGACTAGCCCAAGGGACTGAGCAGGGACTTCATCCCAGATTTTGCAATGCCAAGTTCTGTCTTTTCCCAGCACTAGTAATTGCTCTTGGCTTCTCTTTACTTGGTCAAGTCTGAATTTGAACTTTTGTGGTTAACAAAACCACAAGAATGATGTAGCTTTCATCACAGTTACATATATGGCATATACAAAATATACCACAACAGAAACACACACACACACACACATTCCTAATTTAGGAGAATACTTCCAGCTGTATCAGTCTTTTTTATACTTGAAGAGAGATATTTGATTTACAAAGACATTAGATGTTCATTTCAGAATTCAAGGTTTGTTAGTCTTAAATAGCCTATTAGCTACTACTGAAAAATGAAAAATATGAAAAAAAAAAGAATTACAGTGCAGAAAATTAAGCTCTTTGATTTTGGTTTACTAAGATTTTTTTAACTTGATATCTTTTTTAATATAAATTTATTTATTTTAATTGGAGGCTAATTACTTTACAATATTGCATTGGTTTTGCCATACATCAACATGAATCCGCCATGGGTGTACACGTGTTCCCCATCCTGAACCCCCCTCCCACCTCCCTCCTCATACCATCCCTCTGGGTCGTCCCAGTGCACCAGCCCCAAGCATCCTGTATCCTGCATTGAACCTGGACTGGCGATTCATTTCTTATATGATATTATACGTTTCAATGCCATTCTCCCAAATCATCCCACCATCTCACTCTCCCTCAGAGTCCAAAAGACTGTTCTATACATCTGTGTCTCTTTTGCTGTCTCGCATACAGGGTTATCGTTACCATCTTTCTAAATTCCATATATATGTGTTAACATACTGTATTGGTGTTTTTCTTTCTGGCTTACTTCACTCTGTATAATTGGCTCCAGTTTCATCCACCTCATTAGAACTGATTCAAATGTATTCTTTTTAACGGCTGAGTAATACTCCATTGTGTATATGTACCACAGCTTTCTTATCCATTCATCTGCTGATGGACTTCTAGGTTGCTTCCATGTCCTGGCTATTATAAACAGTGCTGCAATGAACATTGGGGTACACGTGTCTCTTTCAATTCTGGTTTCCTCAGTGTGTATGCCCAGCGGTGGGATTGCTGGGTCATAAGGCAGTTCTATTTCCAGTTTTTTAAGGAATCTCCACACTGTTCTCCATAGGGGCTGTACTAGTTTGCATTCCCACCAACAGTGTAAGAGGGTTCCCTTTTCTCCACACCCTCTCCAGCATTTATTGCTTGTAGACTTTTGGATAGCAGCCATTCTGACTGGCATGAAATGGTACCTCAGTATAGTGGTTTTGATTTGCATTTCTCTGATAATGAGTGATATTGAGCATCTTTTCATGTGCTTGTTAGCCATCTGTATGTCTTCTTTGGAGAAATGCCTGTTTAGTTCTTTGGCCCATTTTTTGATTGGGTCATTTATTTTTCTGGAATTGAGCTGCAGGAGTTGCTTATATATTTTTGAGATTAGTTATTTGTCAGTTGCTTCATTTGCTATTATTTTCTCCCATTCTGAAGCCTGTCTTTTCACCTTGCTTATAGTTTCCTTTGTTGTGCAGAAGCGGTTTACTAAGATTTTTATCAAGAGTGATTTCCCCTTAAAGCTAGCTTTCTGGTGACAGTTATTATCTAAATTTTGGCTATATAAATATTTCTTTAAAAGTCACATGTAAACTTAGGTCATGGTTCTAAAACCAATATGTTAATATGATTAACACATTCTTTGTGGGTGAAGTTTCAGGAAGGAAAAAAAAAGATGTTAAAAGGAGCATGTTCAATATACTTGTAAAGTACAGACACTTGTCCAGGCAACATCCATCGTATTAATAAGTTTCACCCCTAGTTTGAAAAATAGTTTTCCTCCCTTTTTCATGGCAAAGCACACATGGAAAGCTGGCAGGAGGTGATGGACCTGAGGGCTCCAGCAGTACCAGTCCACACCAAAGCTCTCTGAAAGCAGAAGGGATTCATAAAAAAAAGAAAAAGGCAGAACAAAAGACAAACAAAAATCCTCCCAGCTCATTGGAAAAGAACATGACACTATTTTAAATATAATCACGCTAACATAGAACCATTTGATTTCAGAAAAGTTAAACTGGGGAAAAGTACGTCTTAGGATAGAGGAAGCCTGGTAGCTAATTCTGTGTGGCCAATTCTTGTCTAGTTTACATACATTACACCAAATCCTGGATGAAGGCATATCAAAGAGATTTTGCTAACCAGATATCTCAGATGAGGGAACATCAGGCCCTGTGAGCTTCAACACTGCTTGCCAAACATTCTGTGCTATTGTGCAACTCAACATATTTTAAAAGATGGAATTTTAAATGATGTGTACTTACTGACAACAAGATATTTCTTCCTTAAAAAAATCCTTGAACATTTTAGAATCTCATTTAGATTCTCTCTGAATGAATAGAGAAAAATCAAACAAAAACCTTTGTATTTTTTGTATGGTTTTTTTCAGACTTTGAAACATTGACTTCCATGCTCTAAAATAAACGGTAACATATTTCTGAAATGCATAATGTGATTTCAGATAGATGGCTTAAAAATAGATTCACAAAATAAAGATTAATTCATTTACACTAAAATGGCATTTATAGACTCCCTAGCATTTATAATCACAGGAAAATTTGCTATAACAAAATACAGGGCTTTGATTTGGTAAGCTGAAAAAGATGATTTCCTGTTTATATCCCAACAACAATGGAATGCATTACCGAGAGGTGACCTGTTAATTCCACATTGAGGATGACTCTCCAGATATTGGTGAAGTGCACAGTGCAAACAGTAGGACTGGCATTGCCTCAAATAAAAGTTTAAGTGCTTTTAAACTACTAATATTCTGCTGAAAGTTCTTCTCTAATCTAAGCATAAGATTAAGTTTTGTATTACTAAGAAAGGTCAGCAGTCTAAAATTTAGAAAGTTTTTGTGAATAGTAGCAGTTGGGAAAAAACTATAAAGAAGTAAGTGGGATGGTTTTAATTCAGAATCATATTAAAAAATCCATTTGTCTCTGTTTTCTGTAAATTCCTTCTAATCTAAAAACATTTTGTCCTATAGTCAATGGTTTAGAGAAATCATGCTTTTAAATGAGATCTCTAAAAATATAGTTTGTTGTCTGCATGGGAGAGTCTGTAAAGAGAATTTTCATTATAATGAGTCATTATTTTTTAAAGCCCCTATATATTATTTGTGGAATCTGTATACCAAATGCTGAAAATAACTAGTTAAATTCCTTTGTTACTGATAAATTACCAAAAAGTTGAGCATGTTTATAAAAATGTTTTATTGTTTTTGTAATTTTCCTCCTAGTTGAAAAATGGTCAGACGTTAAGCAAATATCTTCAACTGGGTCAAATATAGTTGAACTTTGTTATTGTTTTTGTTCTTGTTGTCGTTTAACATCTCTTGTTATGATTGGCTCCATTGGAGATGCCCAGAAATGGATTCTTACTGAGTGAGATCACATGGTTGGATTGAAAAGTTTGTGCCCCATCTCCAGAGATGACAATGTGTGGCTTTATATGTGACACCAAATAGCAAGAACAGAATTGATTCTGTTTGATGGTAACCTTAAGTCTTCCCTGGCAAAACATATTCAGAAGTATGAAGTAATATTTTAAAAGTATATAATTCTTTTTGTTTCAGAATAAGCCTGTGGGATTTAAGCCTGAAGCTTCTATAAGGAGGTAAGCTGCCTTCAATGATCTTAGCCCTTATGGTATCTTTTATGTTTTTCCAGCAGAGAACTCATACTTGGTACTGCTACAAATTCATATTTGTTAATTTGACACAATGTGTCCTGAATTTAACTAAGGAAACTGTCCTTTAATGTTAATACTCTTTCCCTTTTTAGAGCATTCACCATCCATTGTAACATCTCAGTCTCAACAAAGTCGATTTATTTTCTAGGGAAATTTTCTCTTAGATAGCCACTGTTGACGATGGATTAATCCACTCACATGATCTGTGCTGGACTTCCCTGGTGGCTCAGGTGATAAAGAATCTGCCTACTGTAGGGGGGTGGGGGGTTCGGGGGGGACCTGGGTTTAATCCCTCGGTTGGGAAGATCTCTTGGAGAAGGGAGTGGCAATTCATTCCAGTATTCTTGCCTGGAGAATTCCACGGACAGAGGAGCCTGATGGGTTACACTCCATGGGAACACAAAGAGCTGGGCATGACTGAACGACTAACACACATGATCTGTGCTAATGGATATTCTGACAGGTAAGTAATTAGAAAGCTTCCCTCAATACCAGGCGCAGACCTTGCCTCTTGGACTGAGAAACCTTCTAGTGAGTCAGAGGAACAGGTTAATTGTACTTAATCTTATGTAAACCAACTACCGGGAAATATTTGCTGCTGCTACTTACTGCTGCTAAGTCGCTTCAGTCGTGTCCGACTCTGTGCGACCTCATAGACGGCAGCCTACCAGGCTCCTCCGTCCCTGGGATTCTCCAGGCAAGAACACTGGAGTCGGTTGCCATTTCCTTCTCCAATGCATGAAAGTGAAAAGTGAAAGTGAAGTCACTCATTCGTGTCCGACCCTCAGCGACCCCATGGACTGCAGCCGTCCAGGATCCTCCGTCCATGGGATTTTCCAGGCAAGAGTACTGGAGTGGGGTGCCATTGCCTTCTCCCTACTAACTCCATAATAATTCTCCCTGTTGTTTCCCCATCAGCCTCCATATTCCATGCACACAGCAAAGCTCATCGAAGAGAGAAAACTCTACAACAGTGTTTACCCTCCACTCACCATGAGAATATTTGTCTTTGCACAGCAAATGTATCCACTTATAGGCAAACAAACTAATATTCTGGAAAAAAAAAAAGAGTTGTGTTAATGAACCACTGTTCACACACTAAATTCTGTCTTTTCCTAATAGGATGTGATTGACTTATTGATATTGGACTGGACACTAGAATTTATTTGATTTCATTAGTGATAGTGGATTTTCACAGAGCCATCCACCTTGCATGCCTCATTGCTGGTGACCTTATAGGCAATTTGAGACACACTTGGCAGAGGGTTAGGAATGTAAGTGTGACCTGGAGTCTTTAGTCTTGTGCAAGTGTGTTCTTGTTTTTGAGATGATGTAAACTGATACCACAGCAGCAGCAGCATTGTTGCTTTTAGGAAAACCTCATATAACCACTTATAAATGAACCAGAACAAACCACATCTAACTGAATTGTAGGAAGGGATGCTGCCTCTCATTGAAGGCACCCAGATAACCCTTCTGTCTTCTCCATTTTTAATTTCTTCCCACATTCTTTTAGTTCCATTTTGAGAAGTGGCAATGTTTAAAGAAGTCTTCGAAGTTTCTTTTTTGCTCTTGCCCTAATGCTCCCTACATATCTGCTGCTAACTTGAAATAAAAGCACACAGTTTGTAGAATGACTTATCTTGGCTTACTTATTTAACTACTAGATGAAATACTGTCGGAAATAACTGTTCCCACTTGAATTTTGCCATGTTTTTTTAGCTTGATTACACACCATTTTTCAGAATAGTTGTTTATTGAAAACAAGAGTATCCCTGAGGACCAGAAGTACTTCAAATACAGTGAGTGAACACTGAGATTGATGCCCAGCAATTCTTTTTGACTCTGCAGCCGGTGGTCATGCTTCCTATTGAAGTTAAGAGAAACTTTTGTTGCTAGTATCCCACATCAGGAACACAATAAAATCTTCCAGCACATGCCTCGTCAGTGCTTATTCAATGGAATGGAGGCATAATTGAAAAGGGGGGCATCAGCATCATGGTTCAGGTAAATTATAGACTGAATCATTTTTTTGGCTTGGAAGCCCAACCACCATTTTCCAAACTGACGAAAGAACATACTTTCCCATAGAAACAAACAGCCTAACATACAAGCAAATGCTTTTAACAGGAAACTGAATGCCTTACACAGAGGCTAGGGAAGGTCAAATTAAACCCAGTACATGAATAGACAGAATTTATACTATGTATAGGGAAAATTTCACTTTAGAGATTGGGATGGAGGAAATGCATTTTATAGGTTAGCAGAGTTGATCAGGATATAGGAGTTCCAGAAACACTTTGTGGAGAAAATGATAGGAGTGCTTTTTGAAGAGGTGACTGAGCTGTAATTCAGAAGAGCTGGACAACAAAAATAGGAAGGATCACCTTCCAAAGCTGCCATGTCCAAAGATCCAGGTTCAAACTTGAAAAAAAAAATCATGTTACTGACCTTGAACAATTAGCCAAAATGCCATGGCAAAACTGATATGATTCCTTGTTAAGAACCATGGAGTTTCCATGGTTTCTTCCAGTTCTACAGTCTGCATTATTCTTGAAAGGATATTCTTTTACTTACATGCTGCTACTGCAAAGTCGCTTCAGTCGTGTCCGACTCTGTGCGACCCCCATAGACAGCAGCCCACCAGGCTCCCCCGTCCCTGGGATTCTCCAGGCAAGAACACTGGAGTGGGTTGCCATTTCCTTCTCCAATGGATGAAAGTGAAAATTGAAAGTGAAGTCGCTCAGTCGTGTCCGACTCTTAGCGACCCCATGGACCGCAGCCTACCAGGCTCCTCCGTCCATGGGATTTTCCAGGCAAGAGTACTGGAGTGGGGTGCCATTGCCTTCTCATAGCTAAGTATTTTTAATAATTTCCTCTTCTTATTTTTAATCAGGAAAGGTACTTCAGGAAGTGGCGCTGTAACAGGCACACTATTCACCCATGGTCCTCTAATAGTACAGGAACTATTCTAGGCGATTTTATCCCTAAATCCTGGCAACAGGAACAAGCATGGAAGAACCACAGCACCCTCTAGCCTGCATGCCTTCATAGCCTGAGGCTGGGCTTTCCCCTACTGTAGGAAATCACTGAGCTTTGATAGTGGGAGATATTCTTCACACAGTGTTTTCTCATCATTTGTTTGTGTAACTTATAGACTTCAAAAGTGTTGCTCTCTCTTCAAGTTAAAGGAAACAATTTCTCATTTTAGGAAAATGAATTACACCACCCCCAAGACCTCTATTCCACTTGTCTGGTCCCTTGGCAGTTTTAATTTTTAAAACCTGATTTGTGGATATTTTGTCCCCACTGAGGGGCTTCCTTGGTGGTTTAGATGGCAAAGCCTCTGCCTGCAATGCTGGAGACCCGAGTTCGATCCCTGGGTCGGGAAGATCCCCTGGAGAAGGAAACAGCAACCCACTCCATACTCTTGCCTGGAAAATTTCATGGATGGAGGAGCCTGGTGGGCTACAGTCCATGAGGTCACAAAGAGTAGGACACGACCGAGCAACTTTACTTTCTTTGTCCCCACTGAGGAGAGAAGTTGACAGCAAAACTTCCTGATACATATGAAAACGTCACTGAGCATATTATGGTTATATATTTGGAAAAGTAAATGGACATACATATCGTATTAGGTGGAACCATATTGCATTTCTGAAAACTTTAAACTGTGTTTGATCTACAAAAATTGTTTTTTTGTTTGGTTCACTTTGATAGCTACAAGGATAGAGAAACTAGGGAGAAAACCAGGAACTGGGAGACATATGAGAGGCAGGCTTACTTTTCTCCACACATTCTTTGAAATCCAAGGATGTTTTTATCATACTCAAAAAATCAATATAGACATTTTAAAAAGAGAAATAAATGTGCTCATAAGTCTCAGATCAGTTCAGTTCAGTCACTCAGTCGTGTTCAACTCTTTGAGACCCCATGGACTGCAGCACACTGGGCTTCCTTGTCCATCACCAACTCCCAGAGTTTACTCATACTCATGTCCATCGAGTCACTGATGTCATCCAACCATCTCATCCTCTGTTTTCCCCTTCTCCTCCTGCCTTCAATCTTTCCCAGCATCAGGGTCTTTGCAAATGAGTCAGTTCTTCACATCAGGTGGCCAAAGTATTGGAGTTTCAGCTTCAGCATCAGTCCTTCCAATGAACACCCAGGACTGATCTCCTTCAGGATGGATTGGCTGGATCTCCTTACAGTCCAAGGGCCTCTCAAGAGTCTTCTCCAACACCACAGTGCAAAAGCATCAATTCTTCAGTGCTTAGCTTTCTTTATAGTCTAACTCTCACATCCATACATGACCACTGGAAAAACCATAGCCTTGACTAGATGGACCTTTGTTGGCAAAGTAATGTCTCTGCTCTTTAATATGCTGTCTAGCTTGGTCATATCTTTGTCTAGATTGACTCATTTTCTCCTCTTCCCCCACAGTGCCCATGCTCTTCTCTCCTATGTCAGAGGCTGAATTTTTTTTTCAATTATTATGTTATAGGTATACAATATAGTGATTCAAAATTTTATAGTTACTATAAAATATTTGTTATATTCCCCTCTCTGTACAATATATCCTTGTAGCTTATTTTGTACCTAATAGTTTGTACCTCTTAATTCCCTACTCCTGTATTGCCCCTGGGCTTCCCTGATAGCTCAGACAGTAAAGAATCTGACTGCAATGCGGGACACCTGGGTTCGATCCCTGGGTTGGGAAGATTTCCTGGAGAAGGAAATGGCAACCCACTCCAGTATTCTTGCCTGGAGAGTTCCAGGGACAGAGAAGCCTGGTGGGCTCCAGTCCACGGGGTCGCAGTGAATGGGAAACAACTGAGTGGCTAAGCACGCATGCACAAATTGCCCCTCCCTCCCCTCTCCTTACTGGTAACCACCCATTTGTTCTCTATGAGTCTGCTTTTTTTTTTTTTTAAATTACATTCACTAGTTGTATTTTTTAGATACCAGCTATAAGTAATATTGTACATTATTTGTTTACTAAGCTAGCTGATAATCTATTATTTTCAAACATTTGGCAAATCACTGTTAGCAATGCATCCTAAGGAAATTTACCATCTGATTACAAATATCAAATTACAAATATCTATATATACACAAGAGTTTTTACCATTTTAGGATGATGGAAAATTTAAACAACATAGGTAGGAGCCTGTATAAGTAGAATACAATGCATTCTTCTATTGGAATACGATGTAGGCATTGCTGGTGTTCTTTGCTTTTAGTATGTTTTGTGATTTTTTTCTTCTAATAACCAGACATGATGTACTGGGTGAAACGAAATGCTGTACTGGGCCTTTAGCAATATGGTGGTGTGGTATGTGGTGCAGGGGGAAGGATTCTATAGCCCTGTGATTAGCTCTCAGTCTCTCAGTGAAGTTGTACCTCTGGAGTGTGAACATCACAAGCGTTTCTCAGTTAGATGGGAGAGGATGGCTAGAGTGGGCTGGGGCTGGCTGCAGTGTTTCCTTCCCCAGCCAGGTGAGTTAGTTTCTAATAACACTCCAGCATGTCGGGATCTGGTTAACTCTTTAACCTGAGGGCCGGCCTTGTTGCCAACGCACTGACATATTTCAAAATAGGCCCCTTTCCCCCGCTCCTGCTGGAAACAGGAGAGAGTTTTTCTCCAACATTTACTATGCGAACCTGCTTGAGCTCCTGGAAACGAATTTCATGATACTGCAGGGGCGCCCTCTGACTGGGTCCCCTGAAGTTTCTAATTCTCAGCGCTGTCCACACTGAGCCTCCAGCAGCTTATCGGTTACAGCCCCACTTTCCCGCCTTGTAACCGTTTCCTGAGGGGCTTTCTGGTCTGGTGAGTCACGACTCTGTATTTGCTGTCTGCCTCTCCAGTCTTGGGGGCAGAAGTTTGCAGTGTGTCCTTCCCCTTTTTATGGATCCAAGAAGACTGTGGACTTTTCAGAATGTATAGCTTTTTATTTGTTGTTAGGTTGAAAGGACTATGGCCAGGCTCTTTATTTAAATGCAAAGCAGCAAATGGCTTGAAATTTGTTTCTCGGTAAAGACACTGAGGTTCTTTCTAATGAACATTAAAGATTATCACAGCCATTTGCAACAACATGGATGGGCCTTGAGGGTATTTTACTAAGTGAAGTAAGTCAAAGAAATACTGTACTTATGTGGAATCTTTAAAAAAGATTTTTATTGCTGATGACACATAGCACTGGACCTTTATTTGGGTGCATTATTACTACCACATCTAATTTTCCCAGGTCAGTTTGTGCATCTAACTTTTTCAAAGAGATTGAATTTTTCCATTAATTTTAGTCACATTTTTATTGGTTATAGTTCTAGTGATTTTTCAGTTTTACTTGAACTGAGGCTTTCTTCTAAGAAAGTCTGCGTATTTCAGTTACCCTTTAACTGGTGTCCTATTATAATGAAGTGGAGTCCAGACCACACAGAGAGACGGAAGAAGGACGACAGGTGCACGAAAGCAGGTGGATGTGGCAATGTGACGATGAGAGGATGTCTGCCTAACAGCCTCTGTTTTAGTCGGGGAGGAAAAGAACATATGCTTTTGGAGAGAGAAGAGTGTGTGATGTAGTTATTTTGGAGAGAGGTGAAGTCATCATATTAGCAAAGTGCGGAAGGATTGTTAGTATTAAGTGTTCTTTTGAGATTTGTAGTCATGGATTTTAAGTGACACTAGCTGTGTATTTCCACCCCCACCCCACCCTCCAATCCCCTACTAAGCTCAGGAGCATGGGAAGACAGTTAACTTTCACTTGAGTTGGAGTTTTGCAAGGTGTTCCTGGCTGAGGGAGAAACCATTACTCCCATAATTATGTCTTTTCTTCCTGCATCATCAAACTTTTATTCACTGATTTTTTTTTTCCCCTTTGGTATAAAATATGTCCAGTACCTATCATCTTAAATAACACCAACAAATGTAAAACAATATACAAAGAAACAAAACCTTTCTTTTACCAATTCCTCTTAAAGGGCCACATTACCACCCCATTTATCTGTTCCCTTCAACTCTTAACTTCTTAAAAGAATTTTCTATAGTCTGAGCTCCATTTTCTCACATCACATTTTTCCTTAACCCAGTCTAATCAGGTCTCTCTCCCATCACTCCACAGAAATTGTGATTATCCCAGAAACAGTGACCACTACCATGCTGAATTAATAGTTCTCAGTCCTCATCTTACTTGACGTCTCAAGGCTTGACCACTTGAAACACTTTCTTCTCTCCAATGCCTGGACACCACCCATCCCTCTTGCCAATTCCACGCTCATTTAACTGGCTGCTCCTTTGAGATCTCCTTTGTTTTAAATGTTGCAGATCACATTCTTGGGAATCACTTTATCTACTTTGTCTTTCTTAGGGAATCTCCTTTATTAATAAGGATTTAAATATTATTTATATATCAGTCACCTTCATAAATAGATTTTCCAGTGTTGGAAAATCCTTGCATTTCTAGATCCACTGTTGGTTATGATGTAGTGTTTTTTTTCTTGTATACTGATGAGTGTTGTAGGGTAAGGTAGTTAGAGAAGGCGAGGTTCAGAAAAAGGAGACCGGCACTTTACAAATGAGGTGAGATATTCACAATGGGGTGATCACTCACCTAGAGCCAGACAGCCTGGAGTGTGAGCTCAAGTGGGCCTCAGGAAGTATCACTACAAACAAAGCTAGTGGAGCTGATGGAATTCCAGTTGAGCTATTTCAAATCCTGAAAGATGATGCTGTGAAAGTGATGCACTCAATATGCCAGCAAATTTGGAAAACTCAGCAGTGGCCACAGGACTGGAAAAGGTCAATTTTCATTCCAATCTCAAAGACAGGCAATGCCAAAGAATGCTCAAACTACCACACAATTGCACTCATCTCACACACTAGTAAAGTGATGCTCAAAATTCTCCAAGCCAGGCTTCAGCAATACGTGAACCGTGAACTTCCAGATTTTCAAGCTGGTTTTAGAAAAGGCAGAGGAACCATAGATCAAATTGCAAACATCTGCTGGATCATGGAAAAAGCAAGAGAGTTCCAGAAAAACATCTATGTCTGCTTTATTGACTATGCCAAAGCCTTTGACTGTGTGTATCACAATAAACTATGGAAAATTCTGAGAGAGATGGGAATACCAGACCACCTGACCTGTCTGTTGAGAAACCTGTATGCAGGTCAGGAAGCAACAGTTTGAACTGGACATGGAACACAGACTGGTTCCAAATAGCACAAGGAGTACGTCAAGGCTGTATATTGTCACCCTGCTGATTTAACTTCTATGCAGAGTACATCATGAGAAACTCTGGGTTGGAAGAAGCACAAGCTGGAATCAAGATTGCTGGGAGAAATATCAATAACCTCAGATATATAGATGATACCTCCCTTATGTCAGAACGTGAAGAGGAACTAAAAAGTCTCTTGAGGAAAGTGAAAAAGTTGGCTTAAAGCTCAACATTAAAGCTCAATGAAAACGAAGATCATGGCATCTGGTCCCATCACTTCATGGGAAATAGATGGAGAAACAGTGGAAACAGTGGCTGACTTTATTTTGGGGGGGCTCCAAAATCACTGCAGATGGTGATTGCAGCCATGAAATTAAAAGACACTTATTCCTTAGAAGGAAAGTTATGACCAACTTAGCATATTAAAAAGCAGAGACATTACTTTGCCAACAAAGGTCTGTCTAGTCAAGGCTATGGTTTTTTTCAGTAGTCATGTATGGATGTGACAATTGGACTGTGAAGGAAGCTGAGCACTGAAGAATTGATGCTTTTGCACTGTGGTGTTGGAGAAGACTCTTCAGAGTCCCTTGGACTGCAAGGAGTTCCAACTAGTCCATCGTAAAGGAGATCAGTCCTGGGTGTTCATTGGAAGGACTGACGCTGAAGCTGAAACTCCAATACTTTGGCCACCTCATTGGAAGAGTTGACTCATTGGAAAAGACTCTGATGCTGGGAGGGATTAGGGGCAGGAGGAGAAGGGGACGACAGAGGTAAGATGGCTGGATGGCATCACCGACTCAATGAACATGAGTTTGAGTGAACTCTGGGAGTTGGTGATGGACAGGGAGCCCTGGTGTGCTGATTCATGGGGTCGCAAAGAGTCGGACACGACTGAGGGACTGAACTGAATGGAATGAGGTGAGAAGGGGACGCAGTCAGATTAGTGAGCTGCTGCGCTAATCGAAGAAAAGAGTAAGTATATATAGGCTTATATGTGGAAATCTACTGTCTTAATGGGGCCTGTTCTTCTCCAAGGTTGTTCAGGTTCAGTTCAGTTCAGTCCAGTCACTCAGTCGTGTCCGACTCTTTGCGACCCCATGAATCGCAGCTCGCCAGGCCTCCCTGTCCATCATCAACTCCCGGAGTTCACTCAGACTCACATCCATCGAGTCAGTGATGCCATCCAGCCATCTCATCCTCTGTCGTCCCCTTCTCCTCCTTCCCCCAATCCCTCCCAGCATCAGAGTCTTTTCCAATGAGTCAACTGTTTGCCTGAGGTGGCCAAAGTACTGGAGTTTCAGCTTTAGCATCATTCCTTCCAAAGAACACCCAGGGCTGATCTCCTTTAGAATGGACTGGTTGGATCTCCTTGCAATCCAAGGGACTCTCAAGAGTCTTCTCCAACACCACAGTTCAAAAGCATCAATTCTTCGGCGCTCAGCTTTCTTCACAGTCCAACTTTCACACCCATACATGACCACAGGAAAAACCATAGCCTTGACTAGACGGACCTTTGTTGGCAAAGTAATGTCTCTGCTTTTTAATATGCTATCTAGGTTGGTCATAACTTTAGTTATCTCTTGAAAGGCTGGGGTAAGGAATTCTGGAAGTTGGCCAGAGGCTGGGACCAGCTGGGAGCTGGGTGTAATCAACCTTAATGTCCATTATTTTCTTCAGGTGAGAGACTCCTTTCTTTTGCATAGAATGGTGGGGAGGATCCGGAGGGGAGTTTTAATTCCAGGCTATTTTGAGCCTTGTAACTTTCCTTCAGGTGTAGTTTGTGAATATTTTATTTAGGAATTTTGCAACTGTATTTATCAATAAGGCTACCTTAAAAGTTTTTTCTCATTGGAATTAAACTCAATGTTTCAAAATAAGCCCTATTTCATTTTATTGTCATTTTAACACTTGTATTTATTTATTGATTTTTGGCTGCACTGGGTCTTCACTGTTGTGTGCAGGCATTCTCTAGTGGCAAGCAGGGACTAGTCTCCAGCTGTGGTGTGCGGGCTTCTCATCATGGTGGCTTCTCTTGTTGGTGAGCATGGGTTCTTGAGCACAGTCTCAATAGTTGTGGCACAAGGGCTTAGTTGCTCCTTGGCATGTGGGATCTTCTGGGACCAGGGATCGAACCCATGACTCCTGCATTGCCAGGTGGATTCTCTACTACTGAGCCACCAGAGATGTCCCCAGATAAGCCCTATTAAAAAAAGTTATTCCATATTGAAACTATTAGTTTTAATAGAACTTTTCTTTCTAGAAACAATCATAAAAGAAACAAAGCATTTTATAAAATTTGGTCCTGAACTAATCACTGTAAATGAATAAATATATGTTTAACTTCCACTTCCTCCAAGCAGAGGCTGCTTTGTGTTTCTCTGCCTTGGAAACTATGTGAGAAACAATCCATAAGCAATTCTACAGAAGGGCTGCCAAAACCATGCTCAAGCCAGTTGGATGTGGACACCTCTTAAAAGAATTTGGGGGAATCTGACCAAAGAATCCAAGTTCTATTTTTAGAACAGATACAAAGGTCAAGTGGTTTCTGCCAAGCAACAAGGCCTCCTGAATCAGGCCCACCCTATGCTCATCTCTGCTAAGCTCCCAAGTAAATCCTGATGCTTTCACTCCAGAGGAAGTGTTTTCTTTTTAGAGGTTCAGTGTCCAGGGAGCTCCTTCTGTGACTGAGTGAACACAGGCGCCACGTGGGTGTTTGAGGGTTGGCGTCAAAGTATTTTCCTAATACCAGCTAGAGAGAATACAGCTGTCAGTGGCTCATTTCTGGTTTGTCCTACTTTCCCACCCTGCATTTGCAGACCTAGGACCACAGACTTTGCTATATCATTATAACAACATCTGGCGTCCATACTAACTTATGATTCACATTCTGTGCCTGGAAACAGCCCCTGTATTTAACCATAATTCCTACACAGAATACTCTGTTGCAGTGTATTAAATACATGGTCACAAAACATTAATGATCTGTAGAAGATCACAGTCTTTTAACACATGGTTATCACATGTCACATTCACAGCCAGAATCCCCAAGGATTTTTTTTTTAATTGAACAAAACTAGCAATAATGTAAAAGATACATACACACACTTCTTACAGAATTGTGCACGGGGAAACTCCATTCGTTAAATGCCACTGAAGGTATATTTTGCTAAGTTGTTCCTCCAGATGTTTTGTTTGGAAAATCTATCCCAGTAGGGCATGGCTGTTTATTGGGTGAACAGAAATGAGATCCTTGTTGCAACCAGAAAGTTTAAGTTCATAAAAAGGACCTGTAGAAACACTTAAGTGTTCTCAGGACGTAGAAAAGTTGGAGTGAAATGTGAAACCAAACCAGCTGCAAAAAGTACATACCAGCCATCTCTTTGATGTCTAGCCTGGTATCCAGATGTGCAAACAGCTTCAAGACACTTAATTTGTTGGCCTCCTCCCATCTTGTGGCATCTCATGAAGTGTGAATTTCACAAAAGATTCATACCATTCTGCTAATTAGCTGTAGAGGATTTGCTCATACCCTTCCCAAATATGATCTTTTTAGTCTTGTAAGAGATGCTTACTCATTATTCCAACTTGCTGGACGATGGAGGAGGACTGATTGGTGTTCATCCAGGAGGAACCTGGAGAATATAGATGCTGGACATGCCGAGGAGGGAGACGACTTCCCAAAACACAAGCTTTAGGAACAACTTCTGTATGACTCCACTTCTGATAGTGACTGTAGTCTTGCTCGATGCTCTGAAAAATTTGCTCCGGCTGAAAGGCACCCTGGATACGGCGCAGGGCCAGTCTGCTGCAGTGGGGGCGGTGGGCTCCGGTCCTCAGCGCGGAGTCGGGGACCCTGGACCGCAAGTGCTGCGGTGCAGGCGGGCGGCGGTGGGCAGCCCCGCAGCTCCAGGGAATCAGCGCTCAGCAGTGCCGCCCGGGTGCCGACAAGTCGCCCCGCAGTTGTGTCGCCAGGTGGCTGGGGACCAGGAGCCGGCGTGACCGGCTGCCGCCCCACTTCTAACTCTTCGGTGGGACTGGCAGGCAAGAGGGCTCCAGAGGTGCCTCCAGCACCCGCATACGAGGTGATTTTTAATAATTATTGCTAAAATGTAGTGTAATTAGTTAGTAGTTGTAAAGTATTATGTGAACATCAAGCAGATAAAATAGTGGAATCAATGAAATCCAGTCTCTGAGATTTAAAGAAAAAGAAACTACAACTGTCATTTTATATTTTAATATCTCCCCTCTTAGTTTATAATTTTGAAACACTTAAAAAATACCAGACCCACGACCCCAAGTGTTTTAAGTGTGCTCAGTTGTGTCCGACTCTTTGTGACCCCATGGGCTGTAGCCCGCCAGGCTTCTGTGTCCATGGGATTCTCCAGGCAAGAATACTGGAGTGGTTTGCCACTTCCTACTCCAGGGGATCTTTCCAACCCAGGGATCGAACCTGTTCTCTTGCATCTCTTGCAATGGCAGGTGGATTCTTTACCAGTAGCGCCACCTGGCGCTTTTGAAGAGTTGATGCTTTTGAACTGTGGTGTTGGAGGACTCTTGAGAGTCCCTTGGACTGCAAGGAGATCCAACCAGTCCATCCTAAAGGAGATCAGTCCTGGGTGTTCATTGAAGGACTGATGCTGAAGCTGAAACTCCGATACTTTGGCCACCTGATGCGAAGAGCTGACTCATTGGAAAAGACCCTGATACTGGGAAAGATTGAAGGCAGGAGGAGAAGGGGACAACAGAGGATGAGACGGTTGGATGGCATCACCGACTCAATGGACATGAGTTTGGGTGGACTCTGGCAGTCGGTGATGGACAGGGAGGTCTGGCGTGCTGCGGTTCATGGGGTCACAAGAGTCGGACATGACTGAGCGACTGAACTGAACTGAGCACCACCTGGAAAGCCTGTGTTAAGTGCAAGGAACCCTTTTTAACATAAAGTAGTTAACAGGCCTTTATGCAATAAGTTAATAACTAGAATCTTTTAATGAGAAAATCATCAGAAAAAGCTGTATTGATTTATTACTTTACTTGAAGAAATCTATATTCTACTGGTCATGGACCGTGCACAGCAGGTGTGGTGAAAAGGTGAATTCTGGAGTCAAGTGGCTTGATTTCTAATCCTGCTCCATCCGTTTCTCAGTTCAGCTCAGTCGGTCAGTCGGGTACCAACTCTTTGAGACCCCATGGACTGCAGCACATCAGGCTTCCCGGTCCATCACCAACTCCCGGAGCTTCCTCAAACTCATGTCCATCGAGTCGGTGATGCCGTCCAAGCATCTCATCCTCTGTTGTCCCCTTCTTCTGCCTTCAGTGCTTCCTAGCATCAGGGTCTTTTCCAATGAGTCAGTTCTTCACATCAGGCGAGTTTCAGCTTCAGCAGCAGTATTTCCAATGAATATTCAAGACTGATCTCCTTTAGGATGCACTGGTTGGATCTCCTTGCAGTCCAAGGGACTCTCAAGAGTCTTCTCCAACACCACAGTTCAAAAGCATCAATTTTTCAGTGCTCGGCTTTCTTTATGGTCCAACTCTCACATCCATACATGATGTGAGAACACTCCCTCTCACAAAGGTAACAAAGGTAACCTCTCAGAATCTCAGTTTATTCATACTTAAATTGTGGAATAATAGTACTTATCTCAAAGAGTAGGCATGATGGTTTATTGGAATATAACATGATAAGCTTTTAGAAGTGTAACTGGTGTAAAGTATATTGATTTAAAAAATAAAACACATTTGTCTTGGACTCAATTTTTTTTAGTTGACATGCAAACTGGGCTGGGAAACTTAGAGACAGATCTGAAGCCCTGGAGGTCAGGGACTGTGTTATTGGCCTGCATCCTCAGTCAACACCTGGTGAGTAATAGATGCCTGAGTGAATGAAATCAGAAGGATTTGGGCTTCACTGGTAGTTTTGCCATGTGTGCACAGCTGCCTAAGTCCCCTGACCACTTAACTGTAAAGTGAAAAAGCTTCATAAATTTGTTGTGAAGATAAAGTGAGTTAATGCATTCGAAGTACTTAGTGTCATACCTGGCACCTCTTGCATCAGAGAGTTTCAGGCTATTCGCAGACAGTCACACTGTGAAACTGAGAGTTTGAGTTGTAAAACAGTCTATGTCAGCCTATTCAACTGTCCATCAATGTTATAGCTGGAGACCCCTGCCCGGGAAAGCAGTTTGTAACTTTACTGTTTCCTTGCTTTCCCCTCTTCCCTCTGCTAACTAAATCAGAAAAATAAGTTTCTAAGGCTTCTTTTGACTACTCTGGTGGGAAGACATTGTTGGATGCCACCCAAGAGCCATTCCTTTCTCTCTCATTTCCCAGGTTGGTGGAATTAGGGGACAGATTGAATTTTTGTTCCCAATCCTTCATTCTCTATCTCTAATAGAATTATACATCCATTAGTGCACCTTTTGGCACATGACTTTATAGCACTTTCCACTGGAATAGGCAGAGCATATATTCTTGCCTAGTTTGTATTGGACTTGGCCAGATGATTTGTCTGGCAAATGTAATGTTACTGGACAGGACATGAGCAGATCCTCTAAATGTGTTTGTATACATTTTACCTGGCTTCTTGTGCACTTATCATTTGCCGTGAGAAGAATATGCTATGTGGCCAGTAGTGCCAGAATAAGAAGATATATGGAGCGGACATGAAGACACACAGGCTACATTCAAGTCCAGTTGATCCTAGTCAAACCCAGCAGAGTCACAAATGACCTGTGTGTATTAGTCTCTCAGTCATGTCTGACTCTTTGTGACCTCATGGATTATAGCCCACCAGGCTCCTTTGTCCATAGGATTTCCCAGGCAAGAATACTGAAGTGGGTTGCCATTTCCTACTCCACACAAATGACCTACTTGCTCATAATTAAGAAATAAATGCTTGTTCTTGTAAACCACTAAGAATGTGGGGTTGCTAGTTATCGAGCATTTTCACAGCAATAGCCAGCTGATACAGGCAGCAGTCTGCCCAGCTCCAGGGGATGAATCATAATTGATCCAAGCTAATTCTGTTATTCTTTTCAATACAGTTGATTTCCAGATTCTCTTGGAGGTACGAGTGTCCAAATGACACAGACTGGCCAAAGAAATTTGCAAAGATGTTTACTGGGGACTTCTGGAAAAGCTTTTTCCTCCTTGATAAAAGGCATGGTAGGGACTGGAAGTGGTCTTTCCCTCTTCTTCTTTGCTTGAAAATTCATTTGTCATCTTGAGACCATAAATTGAAAGACACGAAGATGTAAAGCTAACAGCTAAGGATCAAGGTTGTTGCATGCATGTTCAGTCGTGTCCAACTCTTTGTGACCCCATGAACTGTGACCTGCCAAGCTCCTCTGTCCATGGGATTCTCCAGGCAAGAATACTGGAGTCGGTTACCATGTCTTACTCCAGGGCATCTTTCTGACCCAGGGATCAAGCCCACTCCCCTGGTGTCTCCTGCATTGGCAGGTGGTTTCTTTATCTCTGCACCATCTGAGAAGCCACACAGCTAAGGATGATGGAGCAAATAAAGTCTAGGCTCTTGATGACATGGCTTAGTGGTTGACCAACATCAATGACCGCCAATCTCTACATTCTTTATTTAGTTAGATTTTCTGCTTCCCAAGGCACTCCTGACCTAGTATACTTAAAATAATGTCAGTTTAGTCATCCTAGGCACTGTTTCTCTGAGGTGAGTGATGAAAGAGAAAAGGGAGCTGTATGATTACAAGTCTTCTCACACAGATTCTAGAAAACTTCATTTACTAGGTTATTAGAACCTTGCCTTTATCAAAATGTTTCTAGTAACAATGAAGTAGTTAGCTTATGGGTACCTGTAACCAAAAATGTTAGGGACTGATGTGGGTATAGAAAAGTACATCTTGGCCAATGTTGGAGACATCGATATCAAATGGCAATTTCTGAAAAGGAAGCCATGCCCACAGTGCAACCATATAGTAAGAGCGTCTCTTAGAGGGTTGCTAGGAGTGAGCTGTCAAAGGGGTTCAGGAAATGTGTGATGCGTGTGATTCCACCATCTTCAGTTTGCACTGAGTGTATCCTCAGTGTGAATTTGGAGTTTGTGTGAATTGCTTCTGGATGAAGGAGGAAGACTGCCAATGGGGTATTACCTGCAAGACTTTTTCTTGGTTGAGATGCATGAAAAGTTAAATACATGAACCAGGGAACTTGATGCCTACACAGATCATTCTTTGAAAAACCCTCTATGATGTTGAAGTCTGTTCATTTTGTAACAGTAGTAAGGCAAATTGTCCTTGTTCATACAGGCAGTTTTAACTCTTTACAAAGCCAGTCTCAAAGGAAGACATAAAACAGAATGCCTTAGTCAGGAAAAAATAATATTCTTGGTGCTATGCTCCTGCAGAATTTCTCAGTGTTGAAATGAGCATCTGTGAGGAGGGGTGCAGCCTCCAAGCCAGCTAGCCTCATGAAATCAGCCTCATGAAATAGTGCTTCCCTTTTAAACTGGCTGTCAGATCTAACCAGCAGGCATGTCCACAGGGAGGGAAAAAAGACATTTAATGAACTTAAGAGCACAGTAAAAATCCCTGATGACATTTTTCCTTCTTTGGTAGAAAATGTTTTTCTCTGATTTATGTAAGAACTTCAAGGACACAGGACATACCTGGCATTCTATGCTCTTTACTACTGACCATGGGAGTAATTGCTTTCAGTACTTGCAAGATCCCAATATTAAGAGCAATTGGAATGTGTTCAGAGAGTACTGGGAACAAGGGCAACCAGCCATCATAAACTGGACACTGAATTTTGGAAACCCGAGTCTTTCAGCAAAGTGTTTGGTGACCAGGAAATAGATCTACTAAATTGTAGGACTGTTCAAGTTGCTATAACAAAATACCATAGATTGATAGCTTTAAAAAACAAACATTTATTTCTCACTGTTCTGGAAGGTGGGGAGTTCAAGGTCCAGGCGCCAGTAGATTTGGAATCTGGTGAGGATCCACCTCCTTGTTCATAGGTGGGTGTCTTCATGTGTCCTCATGTGATGGAAGGGGGCAGTGGAGCTCTCTGGGGTCTCTTTTATAAAGACACTAATCCCATTCATGAGGTCTCTGTCCTCAAACCTAAGGCCCCCCCCCAAATGCCATCACACTTGGGGATTAGGTTTCAACATACAAATTTTGGGAGGACACAAGCATTCAGTCTGTACCAAGGCACAATGAAGTCGTCACAGAAGCCACAGTAGGATACTTCTGGAATGCATTTGAAGATTTTCCAAATCTCTTGGAAAATAAAACAGAATTAATGACGTTGATACTTAAGGACTGGCTATCGGGGAAGTTCAGAGATGCCATGTCCTCCAGGTTTGATGATCAAACCAAAGCCAGCATCCTGTTACTTGAGTATGCAGGGTGAGATGACAATTGAATTTTGTCTCTAGGCTGCCTAACTACTTTATTTGCTCAGACTGCCCATAATGGGGTCCATAATGCTTATGGATTAATTACTCCAGAAGACTGAAAATGTGGAGCAATGTTTTTACTGAGACATCAGATACGGCTAATGTTCTTGTCTATGTGGGAATTCTCAAAGGACAGTGTGACCAGGAAGTCCTTAAATTTGTGCGAGATGGAAATTCTCAAGAACTCACAATAAAGCAATTTATTGGAAGAGAAGCCAGGAGCCTTCTGGCAAACATATGCTAATGAAGACATGAAGAAGATATGAAGATTCTTTAAAAAGGCATCAAAAGAATGTTCAAGAAAACCCTGCAATCATGATCCTATCAGTGATTAGAACTGGTATTTAGACTGATCACTAAGAAAATATCTTCATAAAGAATATGGAATTCAAGACTGGGCTATTATACAGTTTATACAGTTTCTAGAGATGTGGCATTTATGCCAGCTGGAATTACATGCAAGGTTCATAACTTACATAGTCACGTCAAAGTGTGTGAAGAGTTTGTTTCTCCAGAGCATGTTAATGCTGCTGGCTAACTTAGGAATTCTGGTATCTGTCACAGACTTATACTAATCATGAAGATAAATTAAGGTGAAGAATGTTATTTACCACAGAGTGAAAGATGCACTTGCTATACTGAAGACCAGAAAATCCAGTTTGGACAAACCCTAAGGGTACCAGAGATGCCTTAACTCCTGCACAATGAAGATAAACCCTTCAGGCAGGATTCCCCTGGACCTTGAAAATCATGTTACTTCATCCTTTTTAAAACCTACCCAACTTTTGACTAATACATAGACCTACCCTGTCTAACATATTTCTACTGTTTATAGACACTAAATGTATATATTTAATTTCTATTTAAAGAGCATGCATTCTTAAACTGTGACAAAGTTTTTACTGAGTACACTGAGTACTTAGTACAAAGCTTTTACTAAGCTGTAAAAACAAAACTTATCAGCCTGGGAGCACTATATTTGGATTGTGTTTTGCTTTGTGTCTGTCTGATTACTCCCTCCTCTGCCCTTGAGTGAAGAACAGTGAAGATGCAGTTCTCACTGTATCGCATGGGACTGGCATTATATAGCATTATATATCAGAAGGCAATGGCACCCCACTCTAGTACTCTTGCCCGGAAAATCCCATGGATGGAGGAGCCTGCTAGGCTGCAGTCCATGGGGTCTCTAAAAGTCACTGACACGACTGAGCAACTTCACTTTCACTTTTCACATTCCTGCATTGGAGAAGGAAATGGCAACCCACTCCAGTGTTCTTGCCTGGAGAATCCCAGGAATGGGGGAGCCTGGTGGGCTGCTGTCTATGGGGTCGCACAGAGATGGACGCGGCTGAAGTGACTTAGCAGCAGCAGCAGCAATGAAATAATTCTTGGAGTTAATCATCATTGTTTAATAAAGTTTTTTATTTAAATAAAGCTTCAATAATTTTAAATGCTAAGCATTTGCATTAAAGTAGTCATATAATTTAAAAAATTATACAGGATACCTTTGCTTAAAAAAAAGTGATGCAACATTAGAACATGTAAAGCATAAGCTAAGGGAGTTACAAGGAGAAATAGATGAATCCATTATCATAATTGGAGATTTCAGTGTCCCTCTATCAGAATGGACAGACCCAGAAGGCAAAAAAGCAGGAAGGACATAGTTGACCTCAATCAGTTGAACCATAGTTGAACCATCAATCAACTGGATATAATAACATCTACAGACCACTTTATCCAACAACAGCAAAATATACAAGGACTTCCCTGATGGTCTAGCGGTAAGACTGTGCTCCCAATGCAGGGATCCTGGGCCTGGTCAAGGAACTAGAGCCCACACGCCACAACTAAAGATCCTGCATGTGGCAGTTAAGACCCAGCACAGCCAAAACACACACACAAACAAACAACAACAACAACAACAAAAAAACCCCACAAAAAACAAAATTAAAAAAAAAATATGCATTCTTCTCAATCTCACAGGGAACACTCACCAAGACCACAGTCTGGAAAACACCTTAACAAACTTAAGAGAATAGAAATAATGAAATGTCTGCTCTTTGACTATGGTGGAATCTACTGGAAATCAAGAAAAAAAAAGGTAATTGAAAATTTCCAAAATATGCTATGATTAAGCAACACTTCTAAATAACACATTAATCAAAGAAGATATCTCACAAGAATTTAAAGAATACTTTCATCTGAATAAAAATTAAAGATCAACTTATTAAAATATGTGAGATACAGTGAAAGCAGTGCTTAGAGGAACATTTATAGCATTGAATGCACATATTAGAAAAGAAATTTCTATAATCAAGAATCTAAGTTTCTACCTGAGAAAACCAGAAAAAGAAGAGTGAATTAAATTAGTAAGCAGAAGAAAATAAATAATAAACATTAGAGCAGGCATCAATGAAATTAAAAGAAGTTACTATGGGAAACTGGAGGTTTCTGAAAATATTAAAAATACAACTACCATATGANAGGGGTATTATACTAAGTGAAATAAGTCAGGTAGATAAAGACAAATACGGTATGATTTGACTTACACGTGGAATCTAAAAAACAAACATGGCAAAACAGAAAGAATCATACCTACAGAGAACAAATAGGTGGTTGCTAGAGGGAAAAGGAGTGGGGAAATGAGAGAATTAGGTGAGGGAGATTAAGAGGCACAATCTTCCAGTTAGCAGATAAATGAGTCTTAGGTCTGAAACGTACACTGTGGGGAATATAGTCAATAGTAATGTCATATCTGAACGAGATGATGGATATTTACTAACCCTATTGTGATCGTCATTTCCTGATGTATGTAAGTGGAATCATTATGCAGTACACCTGACATTTATACAGTGCTGGATGTCAATTATGGCTCCAAAAGATCCAAAAACAGAGAAAAAATAAATGAAATTAAAAACAGGAGATCAATAGAGAAAATCAGTAAAACCAAAAGCTGTTTCTTTGAAAATATGAATAAAATTGATAAGCGTCTAGCCAGGCTAAGAAAAAGAGCACACAAATTACTAACATCAGAAATGAAAGAAGATCCCATGATCATTAAAGGGATAATCAAGGAATACTATACAATTCTATGCCCTTAAATTCGATAACCCAGATGAAGTGGACCAATTTTTTGACAGACATATTCTGCTAAAACTCACACAAGAAATACAAAATCTGAATAGACCTATATCTATTAGAGAAAGTGAATCAATAATTAATAACCTTCCAAAATGGAAAGCACCAAGCTCAAATGAGTCAACTGGTGAATTCTACCAAACATTTAAGGAAGAAATTATACTAGTTGTTTATAATTTCTTTCAAAGGAAAGAAATAGTGGGAATATGAGGAAATACTTCCTAACTCATTCTATGAGGTCAGCATTACCCCAGTACCAAATCAGGTAAGACGTTATAGGAAAAGAAATCTATGGACTGATGTCTGTCATGAGCATGGATATACAAATCCTAAAACAAACAAAAAAAAAGAAATGAGCAAATCAAATTCAATAGCATACAATTGTGCCATAATATCCACAAGGGATTCGTTCCAGGACCCACTGCAGATACCAAAATCTATGGCTCTTCAAGTCCCTTGTATAAAATTCTGCAGCATCTGCAGATAACCTATATGTACCTTTTTGTATATTTTAAATCATCTCTAGATTACTTATAATACCTAATACAATGTAAACGCCAGGTAAATAGTTGTAAATACAGTGCAAATGCTAAGTAAAGAGTTGCCGATGCCCAGAAAATTCAAGTTTTGCTTTTTGGAACTTGATGTATTTTTTTCTAATATTTTTGATGCCAGGGTTGTTTGAATCTGTAGATATGAAACCCATGGATATGGAGGACCAACTATATAAATGTACTATACACCACCACCAAGTGTAATTTGTCCCACATATGCAAGACTGGTTCAACATTTAAATATTGACTAATACTGCTCTGTCACTAAAAGAGAAAAATCTAATGATCATATCAATAGATGGAAAAGCTTTTGACAAAATCCAATACTCATTCATGATAAAAACACTCAGTAAACTATGAGTAGGGGAACCTTCCCCAACTTGATAAAGAATATCTACAAAAACAACCAACCAAACAAATAAAAAATACAGCTAACAGCATACTTAATGCTGAGAAAATTGATCCTTTCTCACTAAGATTAGATATAAGGTAAGGCTTATATCTGACCATTCCTTTTCAGCATCATAAAACACTGTTATTCAAATTATAAAAGAATTCCTAAAACTCAACAGTGAGAAAATAGTTTGATTAAAAAATGAGTGAGAGGCCTTAATAGACACCTCACAAAGAAGTACAGATGGTGAATATGCATGTGCAAAGAGGCTTCACACCATAAGTCATCAGGGAAATGCAAATTAAAACAAGAGTGTGATACCTCTGCACTCCTATTAGAATAGCCAAAATCCAGAATACTGACAACTTTGCCTAGGATGTGGAACTTACTGGTGGGAATGGAAAACTACTTTGGAAGTCAGCTTGGTAGTTTTTTATAAAATAAAACATTCTACAATATAATCCAGCAAACACACTCCTTGGTGTTTACCCACAAGAATTGAAAACTCACACAAAAACCTGCACATAGATGTTTATAGTAGCTTTACTCATAATTGCTAGATCTGGAAGCAACCAAGCACCTTCAGAAGGTGGATGGTAAATAACCTGTGTTATAGCAAGGCAATAGCATACTATTCAATGCTATAAAGGAATGAGCTATGAAGGTATTAAAATACATAGAGGAAACTTAAATGCCTATTACTAAGTGGAAGAAGATAATCAGCAAAGACTGTATAATGTGATTCCAACTATGACACAAAACTATGTATGTAGACGGTAAAAAGACAGGGAGTTGCCAGGAATTGTCGGAGAGGAATTAAAAATGAAGTGATGTCATCTTAGATTATCATGTACTCCACTAACTGCTGCCGCTTTCCAGTATTTGACTGATGCCATATGGTAACAAGTAGGACTTCAGTGAATTCTTCCACAGTTTCTTAAACTGGCCTAGGTTAAGAATTGTTAACATTTTCATGTCATCAGAACTTGGATGAGATATACTGTAACTATTGCATTAATTAACATCATAATATTATAAACATTATTGATTACTTACATAGAATTACATAGAATTCACTTTGTGAAAAGGATTCAGGTTTTGTAATCAAAGATCTGAATCAGAATTTGATTTCCATTTTTTATTCATCACTTTGGGCAAGAAACTTCACTTCTTCTGGGCTATACTAATCACTCTTCTGACTGATTTTTATGGAGATGAATGAGCTGTTTTATGGCGTTTTGTGAACTGCAGAGGGGTCGGGATAGATAAGTTTCTATTAATAGTACAGGTCTTCAGGACCTCTGTGTGCAGTGACAGTGAGGCAGCAATTTTCATGTGGTTGATCTGAGGTAAAATATGTGGTTAGAATCTTTTCTTGCTATTTGACAGTTAGCCTGCCTCTATGTGATATTGATTTATCTGCTCTGAAACTGTGTAAGCAGTAGTTTCTAGTCCCGTTGGCCTGTAATAACTTGACCGCATGCACCACTGCAAATTAGGAACTATATCTTACCTTTTCACAAAGTATAAATTCAAAGTCTATTGAACAAAATTAATTTTTTGAACATCAGGAATTTCTAGGCACTCCTTGGGTTAGAACATGGTGGGTGTTTACAGGGAGATAAAGGTTCCCTGGCTTTCGTGGTGCCCTGCCAAAAAGTCCAAGCCTCCTGGCACTCTTCATAGACCATGAGAATTAGATCCGGATCCCCTTGTCTGGGTAACTGATTTGACCTGAAGTGATAAGACAATTTCCCTTATGCCCTGAGAGAGCTGAATTGTGACAACACAGACTAGGTGCCTAGGTTGAGCCTCAGGGTGCTGGGATGAGCAGTGGCGGTGCTATCTCTTCTGGTTTGCAGTCCAGACCTTGGAGCCGTCTCTAGCTCATAAATGGGTTATGTGGCTCCTGGAGTTATTTTAGTCACATAAGGAGCAAGGACTCAGATATATTTCTAAGGAGACTATTTCAGGAAGGGAGGGGGACAGGTACTTCGCTTCCTTTTTATAAGAAAAGAGAAAAACCACTGTTCGTCATCACTCCCTTACAGAGTGTCCAGTTACTTGTGTGAGACACTTGACCTGGCTCTTACTGCAATACCCTAGGTGGGGGCCAGTGTATTTCTTACATGAACACTGATCCAGAATACCTCATGTTCACATTCAGGATAAAATTGATGAAGATAAATATTGAAAACCGCAATGGTTTTGCCGTAGTTATAAACTGACCTGCTGAGTTTCTAACCAAGCTCACTGATGGTAAAGATACCCCCTGGACTGTAGATGTCTCTTCATTCCTCCCTTTAAAACATGCTTCCCAGGTGGCGTTACTGGTAAATAACCTGCCTGCCAATGTAGGAGATATAAGAGATGTGGGTCCAGTCCCTGGGTTGGGAAGATCCCCTGAAGGAGGGGGTGGCAACCCCTCCAGTATTCTTGCCTGGAGAAGTCCATAGACAGAGGAACCTGGAGGGCTACCGTCCATGGGGTTGCAAAGAGTTGGACAAGACTGAAGTGACTTAGCACACACAAACACACACACACACACGGCTAGTAACTTTTTATTTAGGGAGAAACTTAAGGGTATGGGGCAGGGCGTAAGTAGAGGCTTACAGGGAGTGAGAAGTGAAAGGGTGGAGGACTAAAGGGCAGCCAGGATTTGGGGGGAGGGGTAGAAGACCCTACTGTGTCAGGGCACACTGTGACAGATTGAAGGGGACACGGGAACCAGAGGTCAGAGGTCCTGGAGGTGAAGGCTCTTTGGTAACTTATCTGCTGAAGTTCTAGGAGTCCCCCTGGATGGGAGTGGGGTGTTCCAGAGGTTGAGAGGAAGGTGGGTGTGTGTCCCTTCAGGTCCAGGGAGGTCCTCCCCCAGTAGCAGCTGGTCCTCTCAGAGAGACTGTTCTGTCAGGACAGAAAGCTGCCTTTCGTGGTAGGTCCTCAGCTTCAGCTCTAGCGCCAAGGGGAGGATGTGAGTAGGAGCTCCAACTTCCAGAGGGTGGAGGGGGGATGAAGTACTGCAGAAACCTCAGAGTATCACTTCTGGCTCCAACATCCAAAGATGGGAATACCGGCAGCAGAGACCAGAGTGGGAGTCAGAGTCAACCTCAAAGCCGACAAGCATCGCTATCTCTCTGACGACTCCAGTTTATAAGGGAGGAAGTCTCCATTGTTCAGAGAGTCTTCAGTCTTCTATTCTCCTCAGAGATAATTCTTAGAGGGATGTTCAGAGGCTCCTGAAGAGGTACCGGAAGGGGCAGAGCAAGGCGCCATATAAGGGCTGGAGCTCGGGAGCCCTCAGAGCTGCCCTGAGAGCACAGCACCCTCCCACCTCCATTCAGCAAAGGGCCAGAGGCTGGGATGGCCCAGCCCACATGCTTGTCAATGTTGGGGATGATGTGGGCTCTCCAGCAGATGGGGCTTAGGGTCAGGACTGGGATGAAAAAGATAATCCCAGAGGCAAGGACCAGGAGGACCGTGGACTGCCTGTCTTCTATGAAGGTGTTATACCTGGCCCTGCTATACCTGGCAGACAAGCAGGCTCAGCAGAGCTACAAGGAAGATGGTGATGCACAGGGGTGCGGGCAGCCTTGCACTGCCTCTGACTGCTGCCCTGTACACAGAGGACATCCGTAGCCCTGCCCATACCAGCTGGGTTGGCAGTGATTCTGTTGCTGAGGCAGGCAGACACCTCCCACAGGGGCAGCATCCAAGCATTCACTCAGCTGAGCAACATCAGGACAATTGACGCCCTGGGTTTGCCAGGCCACTGAGGCTGTGGTGAGGTTGGGAAGAGGTACAAAGGAGACCAAAGAGCCTCCAGTGGGCGGGGATGTGGGCAGAAGTGGGGATTGCTAGACTACTGCACAACCATGGAGGAGGAACCGAGGCCCCAGCTCTGACCCAGCTTCACGAGAGGGAATACACCCCATCAAGGAGGTGCTAAGTTTGCAGGAGGCCCCAGGGTTGTGGTGAGGAAACCCACTTGCTGGCTTTGGGGACCATAGTAGTTCTAAAGAGAGCAGGTCCTGGAGCCAAATGGAGCTTAATATCCACTCTGCCACTTACTAGTACTAAGGACTTGGGCAAGTCACCTCACTTTCCTGGATCTTAGTATCCTACTAAGATCCTTAGTGTCCTACTCTGAAAATTAGAGATAACAAGACTGCATTTTAACATGTAACTAACATGCTAAGGCATGGACTAAATGGCATGTGGTGAGCCCTAAAAACTGTTAGGTATTCCCATCATTATACCTCTGAAGTCCCTAAGACAGAGAGGTGGAATTCTCAAGTGATTCAGTGCTTTATCTTGGACCCTCCCTCTGCCATTCTGCACCCTGCACCCTCCCAGCTCCATCACCATGCGCGTGCACATGTGTCTGGACTAGAGCACGGGGAGGGCAGGAGCAGGAGTGCATCTCTGTGGCCTGTATGGGGTGTATTTGTTGAATTGTGACTCCTTTTAATTGTATAGAGAATTCTGCACACCATTTGTCTGTTAGTATATTCAACAATGAATTATTGCTATCAGCGCATGGGTGCTTAGGCCCTCAGTTGTGTCTGACTCTTTGTGAACGCATGGACTGCAGCCCTCCAGGCTCCTCTGTCCATGGAGATTCTCCAGGCAAGAATACTGGAGTGAGTTGCCATGCCTCCTCCAGGGGATCTTCCCAACCCAGGGATCAAACCCAGATCTCCCACATTGTGGGCAGATTCTTTACTGTCTGAGCCACTAGGGAAGCCCAGGAACACTGGAGTGGGTAGCCTATCCCTTCTCCAGGGGATCATCCCAACCCAGGAATCGAACTGGGTTCTCCTGCATTGCAGGCAGATTTTTTACCAGTTGAGCTACCAGGGAAGCCCATCGAGGTATTAGCATCTTAATTGCAGAAGATTTTATGTCGCATTCTTGTGATCAGGGACTCTCAGGGCTGGAAGGTATCTCAGTGATGACAGCCTTCTCCTGCCTCACTGATGAGTAAACAGATGCTTATGCAAGGTTAATATTTATTAAAACAAAGCAATGCACAGTGAAAAAATCCTATTAAACTTTTTAGTGGGAGTAGGATGTGACAAGGAAGGTATAGGGATAGATGGAGACAGCAGAGCCGGTTGTGACTGAGTTGAGGGTTGAGCTATGCTTTCTTTGCTGCTCACAGGGGAGAGTCTGTAGCATCCTGAATGGGAAATACAGGTCTATAGTGACAGGCATATAGATTACTCCTGCTGGAGATCTTCCAAATGATGCAGAGATATTCAGGGTGGCTGAAGTTTCCATTAAAAGTTGGAAGTGTTAAAAGACTGAGGTAAAATGTAAAACAGTGATTTATTGTCTTTGGTTTGAGATATTCCCAATTATTGGACATACCAGTAAAGACACACTTTCCGGGTAGTTTAGCTTCAATAGCCAATCATCCTTTATTCAAGTGATATGAACATATCAGTATATTTTGTGGTGTTCATTATTTCCTTTAAGTTGGCTTATATAGTCAAGAGGATATTTTCTATCTAGGATATGAATTGAGGGGATGAGAAGAGTTTAATACAGGTCGGATACACCAAAGGGAATGGATTCAGTTAGCAGGAGTTCCAAAGATCTTCCAGGTTTCGGGACTAAAGATAAAGCAGAAATGTAGAACAGATTATGTCACATGAGGGGAACTTTTTGAGTGGGAGAGCTTAGTGGCCTTGCAGGAGAAATGAGAAAGGTCAAGATCTCAGAAGTCAACTTGGAGGATGACATCTGGTCCTAATGCAACAGAATAGGAGAGCAAGATAAATGCCAAGGAGGCCAAAGGAGCAGAGAGTAAGGTGAATAAGCAAAGGGTGGTGTTATCAGAGCTGAAGTGAGATAAATTGCTTAAGAGGAAATGGTGGAAAGACATGGGTTGTAAAACTCCAGGAGGACAGAATGAACTCATTAATTAAGAGACTTAACAAGTGAAGAAGCTCAGTTGTTCTGGAGACAAACTAAAGATAGCTGAACAGAGCTGCAAAGATTTGGTCCTGCAATAATAGAAACAGCAGAAGTAGAAAATTTATACAATTTTCATTTTGAAAACTTTCAACCTATGAAAAATTTGCAAGAAAAATACATCCAGTATCCATATACTCTTTACTAGGTTTATTATACAATGGTTAACATTTTACTAGATTTACCTCTATCACATACACACCTTTTTTTTACATTATCTGTGAATTTTTGTCTATATCACACTTCACGCCTGAATATTTCATCATCTGTTTCTCAAGAACAAGGACAGGGCTATGTGACAACAGTTCACTTACCACTTTCAGGAACTGTAACATGAATATAATTCCATGTCTAAAATTTGTATGTATTCCAATTTCCCCAGGTGTTCCCAAAATGTCCTTTGTATCTTTTTCTCCAGTTCAGGATCTGACCAAGGGGCAGACGTCGCATTTAGTTATGTCTGTTTTGAAAGTGAAAGTGTTAGTCGCTCAGTCGTGTCCAACTCTTTGTTACCCCATGGTAGCTCGCCAGGCTCTTCTGTCCATGGAATTCTTCCAGGCGAGAATACTGGAGTCGGTAGCCATTCCCTACTGCAGGGGATCTTCCTGATCCAGGGATCAAACCCAGGTCTCCTGCATTACATTATCCTTTGAGCTACATCTCCTTTAATCTGCAGGAGTTTCCTGTCTTCTTTTCTTTCAAGACTGCTACTTTCGGGTCCTGAGTTCAGTTGTCCTGCAGAATCTCTGCCTGTTTTCTCATAATTGGATTTAGGTTAAACTGTTTTTGTAGGAGGACCACATAGGTGGCACGGTGGACAGCAAGCTTTGCAGTAAGTCATGATGCACCACGAAGTCCTATAAGCCTGCTGTGATTCTGCTTGCATCTGGAGTGTTTTGAAAGAACACGTGGGACGATTCTTCAGTGAACCGGGGATGTGCTGACAGTTGTGCTACATCCCCGTGACATATGTTGATTTTACCTTAAAATCCTACCTTACTCTGTGCTCCATATAGTATTTCAGGAGTCAGCGGGCTGGCTTCTGTTACTGATCACCAGATCTCTTTATTCTAGAGCTTACTTTGCACTGTTTTCTTAAAGGAATGGATTTGAAAAACATACATTTGGCAATGTACATGTCAAGTGTTAACCTCAAGTTAAATGTATTCTTGATGTAATTTATCCTCCAAGTGAAACTGAAATCCTTTTGTTGTTCAAGGGGATATATTTTAAGTAGTGTGGCTAAATATACCAACTGGTTTGCTCAGCTTTTATACAAAAATTTGTATTTTTATGAAGAACTTATCATTTCGTTCACTTCAGTACAGTTCAGTCCCTCAGTTGTGTCCAACTCTTTGCGACCCCATGGACTGCAGCACGCCAGGACTCCCCGTCCAACACCAACTCCTGGAGTTTACCCAAACTCATGTCCATTGAGTAGGTGATACCATCCAACCATCTCGTCCTCTGTCTGCTTCGCCTCCTGCCCTCAATCTTTCCCAGCATCAGGGTCTTTTCAAATGAGTCAGCTCTTCGCATCAGGTGGCCAAAGTATTGGAGTTTCAGCTTCAACATCAGTCCTTCCAATGAATATTCAGGACTGATTTCCTTTGGGATGGACTGGTTGGATCTCCTTGCAGTCCAAGGGACTCTCAAGAGTCTCCTCCAGCACCATAGTTCAAAAGCATCAACTCTTCGGCACTCAGCTTTCTTTTCAGTCCAGCTCTCACTCCATACACGACTACTGGAAAAACCATAGCCTTGACTAGATGGACCTTTGTTGGCAAAGTAATGTCTCTGCTTTTTAATATGCTGTCTAGATTGATCACAAATTTTCTTCCAAGGAGCAAGTGTCTTTTAATTTCATGGCTGCAGTGACCATCTGCAGTGATTTTGGAGCCCCCCAAAATAAAGTCTGATACTGTTTCCACTGTTTCCCCATCTATTTGCCGTGAAACGATGGGACCAGATGCCATGATCTTAGTTTTCTGAGTATTGAGATTTAAGCCAACTTTTTCACTCTCCTCTTTCACTTTCATCAAGAGGCTCTTTAGTTCTTCTTCACTTTCTGCTGTAAGGGTGGTGTCATCTGCATATCTGAGGTTATTGATATTTTGCCCAGCAATCTTGATTCCAGCTTGTGCTTCATCCAGCCCAGTGTTTCTCATGATGTACTCTGCATACAAGTTAAATAAGCAGGGTGACAATATACAGGCTTGACATACTCCTTTCCCAATTTGGAACCAGTCTGTTGTTCTAAGTCCAGTTCTAACTGTTGCTTCCTGACCTGCATACAGGTTTCTCAAGAGGCAGGTCAGGTAGCCTGGTATTCCTACATCTTTAAGAATTTTCCACAGTTTGTTGTGATCCACAGAGTCAAAGGCTTTGGCATAGTCAATAAAGCAGAAATAGATGTTTTTCTGGGACTCTCTTGCTTTTTTAATGATCCAGCAGATGTTGGCAATTTGATCTCTGGTTTCTCTGCCTTTTCTAAAAGCAGCTTGAACATCTGGAAGTTCATGGTTCACGTATTGCTGAGTGTTAATAACCACATGGCATTGTGAGATGACTGAAGCCTCAGAGAGGAGACTAGGGTAGTCCCAAACCTTAATCACACTCACTTTTCTTTGCTTGTTGAGAGTAGTTTTCAGCCATGCATATTAATATACGACCTTCCTGTTTGCCTGAGAAAGGGGATTGTTTTCAGAATTGGTTACTAGAAAGATTGGGTTACCTGAGAGTTCAGGTTAATTGAGATCTTGAAACCTACAACAATTTTTGTAGAATGAGGGACAATCTTAAAACAAAAATATTGTCTTTATTTATTGTTTTAATTTTATGTTACCTAATACATTAAGGTACTCATTTACTCATTGAGTTCTCAAACTTCCATTTGGAACTTACTTTGCTAGATGCAGGATGACAAATTGGCTATGATATCTGTTGGAATATGTGAATATTTGCATGTCCTTAGATGCAAGTATAAAGATTTAAAACAGCTTACAGAAAACATATGATTTAACAACAACAACAAAAAGAAGAAAAAAGGAAGCAAATGCAACTGAGATGAAAGAAAATGCCAACACTGACATTTGTAACATGACACAGTGTAAGCTGTGTGATTATGTTTTAAAAGTTGACAATATCAAGTGTAAGCATGTTCTTATGCCAAGTGGAAAGGGGACAGTGAAAATTATAGAACAGTTGGAGGTGATGATTCCTGGGCAAGGTCCCAAGCAGACCAGAAAAGCAAGATAAAAGCCATGAGGGTGAAAGTAAGAAACTCAAAGATGTGCTCCTACATGGATGAAAGAGCATCTTTGTTAAACGTCAGTGTGGAACAGAAATCAAGCTGACCTCCTCCCATTCCAGTGCTCAGACATCCTGGAAGTTCTGTATTCTAAGACTGGAACATTCCATGTTCTTCTGCTAACTCCACTGCCTGACTAAAATCCGTGGACTGGGCTACTTGTGTTGCAAAATATATAGTTCCTCAGCGGTTTCTGGGAGCACTTGGAGCCTGGGAAGTAGATTTGATTAAATAGGGCATCTCTGGCTCTTTATTTTCACCTTGACTTTGAATATAAGTAAAAACCATGTGTCAGCCTATCATCTGTTATCTTCCTTATGGTTTCACTCAACAAATGTGAGCACCTCTTGTGTGTCACACAGCCTGCTGTTTCTTCATGCCATGTATCTTTTTTTTTTTTTTTTGGGCTTTTGTTTACAGTTGCTGGGAAAATTGCTGGGAGCTCTGATTCTAATCTGGTGTCTGTGGTGAAGTCTGCCGGTTTAGGCCAAGGGCATCTTGAAACTAAGGAGGTACAGTTCTTTCGTATTCAGAAATGGAATCTGTTTGAGCTACTGTTTCCTCTTCTCCCCACCACCAGTGGAACCTGTAATGAAGCAGCTAAGCCCCACACATCTGTATGAGCAGGGCCAATAGAATTCTGGGCATTTTGGAAAATTACAACTCGAGGGACAAGAATGGGCCTCAGAGGACCATCTAGGGAAACAAAGTTCTCTTATTTTAGAGATTAAAAAAAAAATTAAGGCCTCAAATAAGCTTAATATAAGCAGAAACCCAGTAGGAGGCCACGTTGGCGTGGGGGTCTTCTGACTCCTAGGGCGGTGGTCTGACTGGCATGAAACACCGCTCACCAAATGAAGTTGGGCTAAGGGGCTCAAATTTTACAACTGCAGACAGGCATTTTTGACTGAACAAGAAGTTTAAATTTATCTTCCTATGTTAGCTAGAATATAAGATCAATGTTTGCATTTAAAGTGCTTATTTTCAGAGCACTTACATTCATCCTTCTGTTAAAGTAGGTGACCACTGAGTAAAAGGATTATCAAAACTCAGCCCAACAATGGGAGGAACTGGTGTGCTTTCATGTCTGGTTGTTTCATTTCGTGAACTAAGTGCTCTGATCTCCAAAGAAGTTTCCAAGCCAGAGGTATGTCATGCTTACATGTTTACATAACAAGTACCACATAGTAGTATTTGTAAGACCAGATCCTTGGTGTTTTGGGGCGTGAGGTGAGGGTGGAGGCTGTAATACACCAGTCTGACATCTTAGTTCTGTGGTCAGAGTATTGCAGCTAGAAGAGGTCATTTTGCCTAATTACTTAATTTAGATGAATGAACTGTAACTCAGAGGTTAAGCGGTTTTGCTCATGGTTTTAGAAAAGCAAAAGCAATTTACACAGTTTAATCAATGACTGGATCTGTATCCCCTTGCGGGCTTGTGTTTTATTCACACTCCCCCTGCATGGTATACTATCAAATCCCAGCTCCATTTCCATTTCTCTTTAATCCCAGTGATAAGCAATCTTCCTGGGATCACATAGACTTCCTGGGGCTTATCTTTGACCATTTCATTTAGGCCTGCGTGGGGATACAGAATCTTGACTTTGGCGTGTAGCATGATCTTGCCATTTTCATGGCTATCAAGCAGCACACAAGCAGACAGAGAAAGTGCAGATAAAGTAGCCTCACAGAAATATCAGTGCCATGTACAAGACTTAAGTTTAACGTAACCATTTGGTTAAAAGTAATTAATACATTTCTTTTAAAGGCTCCATTATTGTCATACTGCAAGACCTGAAATTATTTAAGATACATTATACATATTACATTCTATAATTTCTATACTGAGTGCTAGTCTGTGAAAAGGGAACAGAAATAAAGAGGAATTGCTTCAGCATAGGAACAGTGAGCCTTATCTAATTAATATGCAGCTATTTAATTGGCCTAGATTTTTCATTAAAATTTGGCATATAATCCAGTGCATAAAGGGGCTTCCTTGGTGGCTCAGACAGTAAGGAATCTGCCTACAATGCAGGAGACCCAGCTTTGATCCATGGGTCAGGAAGATCCCCTGGAGAAGGGAATGGCAACTCATTCCAGCATTCTTGCCTGAAGAATTCCATGGGCAGAGAAGCCTGGTTAACTACAGTCCATGGGGTCACAAGGAGTTGGACACCACTAATGACTAATACATGACCTCCCCCATGACTCACTGCATAATCTCATACAATATCCAATTATACTTTTCCTATATTTAGAACGTAATAGTACTAGCCAGACACATAAAGAGGGAGGGCGCACTTCATCTTACAGATGGGGGGAGCTGAAGCTCAGACAGATTAAAGGACTACAGCCTGGTCTCAGAGCCAGAGAGCTCTTGTCTGCAGCTGGGACTGGCCCTAAACCTGAGCTATTCATTTAAAAAAATTTTTATCACAACTCCTTCCCCATTATAGATACCTTTATAATGCTAATTAGTTGCTTAAAGTGTCTGGGAGACAATGTGCTGTTCTATACAGAGCATAGGATTCGGTATTTAATGGACGAGGGGCTCCTATCTTAGCCCCACTCCCTGAGAACGCAGTGACCTAGATACCAGTTACTTGCTCTCTATGGAGCCAGTTTTCCTCATTTGTCAAATTGGAGCAAATATCTGACATGGAGCTGGTGTGATGTGTGTGGAATACGCAGACACAGTAGGTGGTTCTGAAGTACAGGACGCACTAATGACAGCATCAAGTAATGGATTCGTGCTTTGACAGATGAACTAGACACGGGAGGGAGGCTGGAAGATGAATAATCTTTACGGGGATGGTGCTACAGACTTGCTGGACAGAGACCCAGATTTTAAGGGAGAGTGGCTATCACCCTTTTATCTGTACAGCTGTTTCTGGGAAATTTTTAATTTACTTCTGGTATTGGAGACTAACAAGGTTGTCATGTTTTAGTGTGAGAGATCAACTGCTTGGAAAACTCCACACTTATAAAGCAATTATTCAGATTATTTAATAATCATTTTAAAAAGTTTTAAATTTAAATAATTTGGTTTGAAAGTATGAAACCTTTTAAACACAACTGTAAAACATAAGCATTTCTTAAACCTGGAAGTGCCATGTCAGTGTTTTAATATGGTAAAATAATTAACTGGTAACTAGGCCAGCTCTTTGGAGAAGGAAATGGCAACCCACTCCAGTATTCTTGCCTTGAGAATCCCAGGGACGGGGGAGCCTGGTGGGCTGCCGTCTATGGGGTCGCACAGAGTCGGACACGACTGAAGCGACTTAGCAGCAGCAGCAGCAGGTCAGCTCTACTCCCCAGCCTGAGAATACTGGTCACCTGGCTGGCCTTGGCCCAGGTAGTTAGGGCAGAGGTTCCACATCAGGAGAGACAAAGACGAGAGGTTACTGACTCTGCTGTTTGTAAAGCAGAGGTGTCATTCTGACATCCCGAGACGGGTGGCTGAGAGATTTTGCCTAGGGACAAGAGACAGCTCTTAAGGATAGAGTTCCCCCCACAGGGACGGGGCGGGGGGCGGGGGGGAGCCTGTCGGACATGACTGAAGCGACTTAGCAGCAGCATTTAAGTGAAATGCATAGGCCTTACTTGGATACTGATACAGACGTAAAAACTACTTATAGAGAACAAGATGGCGGAAGAGTAGGTGGACGTGGAGTACATCTCTCTCCACGGATACATCAGGAATACACCTTCAGACACAGAAGTGCATGCAGAACACCAGCTGAGAGTGGACAGGAGTACCTGACCAGAGGAAAAGAATATATAGAACCATGCAAAACTAGGTAGGACAAAGGAACTAGGGGGTAAAAACAGGAGTGTTAATAGGACTGGACCTGCCCTCGGCTGGTGGGGAAACTAGAGCAGGGATCTGATCCCCACACTGGGGCAATTGTCTGAGTCAGAGGAGAAACATTTAAGGCTGAGAATGAAACAGCTGATGTGGCAGCCTAAATGGAATGAGAGTCAGACAGTCCTTGCCACAGCCATACCAACCCTGGACAGTGACGCCAGTCTCCTGGAAGTCGCAGCAGCTGGGAACTGGAGTTTAGGGGTTGTGGTGCAATCCCAGGACGAGGGCTGCTGTTGACTGTGGAGAGACAGATGGAGGGGATGTGAGGGAGGAGATTGTGGTGGGAAATGCCTGTGGAGGAAAGCCAGGCATCCGTGGATGCAAGGCAATGCTGCTGCTGCTGCTGCTGCTGCTAAGTCGCTTCAGTCGTGTCCGACTCTGTGCAACCCCAGAGACAGCAGCCCATCAGGCTCCCCCATCCCTGGGATTCTCCAGGCAAAAACACTGGAGTGGGTTGCCATTTCCTTCTCCAATGCAGGAAAGTGAAAAGGGGAAGTGAAGTCGCTCAGTCATATCTGACTCTTAGTGACCCCATGGACCGCAGCCTACCAGGCTCCTCCATCTATGGGATTTTCCAGGCAAGAGTACTGAAGTACTGCTGAGTTGTGTGTAGGGGGTGGAGCCATCACCATAGCCTCTCTCTCCCCAACAACAGCATTTGCAGCTGACCAATAGAGAGGCTGGCCCATCAAACACCTGACACACTGAACTAGAGTAGGACCCCACCCAGGGTGCCCCTTTAAGTGCCTGACGAGTAGGACCCCAGCCTGGGGGGGCCCCTCTATGTGGCTGACACACCTACAACAGAGAAGGACCCCAGGCAAGGGAGCCCTCTAAGTGCCTGAACAGGCAGAGCTACGGAGAAAGACTGGTCAAAGAGGCCTTCTGATCGCCGGCTACAAGAGGCTCAAAAAGACTCTGATAGGGCCATAACTCCTGCGGCAGAGGCAGTCTGTGTCTCTGCACACTTGGCGCTGCCAGGGTCCCCACAAGCCAAGCACCTGAGCCACCTTCACACTCAACTCTCACTGGGGCAGAGCTGCCACGGGCAAAAAAGTCTTGCATCTATGCACACAAGGGTTGCTTCCATAGTGTCCAACTCTGTGACTCCGTAGACTGTGGCCTGCCAGGCTTCTCTGTCAGGTTGGGGGGTTCTCCAGGCAAGACTACTGGAGTGTATTTACCAATACTCATCATACCCTTCTAGAGGACTATATTACCTGCTGTCCTAGCCACCAACCCCCTTGAGTACCTGGTGCTGCCAGAACCCCTGTGACCCAAGCAGCTGCACCACCTCCACACCTGGCCCTCGTGGGGGCAAACTCAAGTCCGCCAGGGCAGCCTCAGGAGCAAACCCCAGGGGACAACCCACATGCAGAGGTGGAAATAAAACCACAATTGAAACCCAGGGGCAGTGTGGCTAAGGAAGAACACTTAAAACCATTCTACCAGTTGTACAAGCTACAGATTAAATTCACACAATCAACTGGGCAGACTGTGTCTATGGAAAATATAAAAGGTCATTGAGAGCGCTCACAAAAGAAACTGCACTAGTTCTGATAGCCATGGACATTGGAGGCAAGAACACAGAGGAGCAGGACCAGATTAGAACCTGAGTTGCCCCCACAGCATGTCCAGAGATCAGCACAGTGTTGAGGGCATCCTAGGGAGGTGAGTGGACTGTGACTCCCAGCGAGGGAAAGGACGCTGACAGCGACTCAAGAAAAACTTTATTATTTTTATGTTTTGACTTGTTCTGTAGATTCTTTTGGATTTTTTTTCTTTCCTCCCCCATCTGTTATAGTTGTTGATTTTATTGGCACTATGAAATCTAATTAAGCCTTTAACCTTTTTTTTTTGCTCACTTTTTTTATTGTTATAAACCTCTGCCTCTATGCTGAGCTTTTGCAGTTCTGTGGAGTTTTCCTTTTATTTTTTCTTCTTTCAATTTTTTAAACCTATTCTTAATTTTTTTACATTTATTCCTTTGCTAGCTTTTTTTTACTTTTCCCTTTGCAGTTAATCTTTAATGTATATAAATCTTTATATACATATTTAACTTTGCATATCTATTCTTTTCTTTCCTCTCAACATACTTGAGAGGAATAAAACGAGTTTTATTTTCATTGCTTTATTCCCCAACTGGCACCTTGCTTTAGTTGTTTTCCAGTTTGTGGTTTAGTTTTATTCTGGTAGATATAATTTTTGGTTTCATTTGTTCACTGGGTTAATCTACTGTACTTTTTGTTAGACTGTTTTGATTTTGTTTATGGGTGTATATGTATAGGTGTATATTCAGTCTCTTTTTATTGTTGTTATAAACCTCTGCCTCTACATTGGACTTTTGCAGTTCTGTGGAGTTTTCCTTTTTTCTTTTTCTTTAATTTTTTAAAACCTATTATATTTTTTTCTACAATTATTCCTTTGTTTGCTTTTCTTACTGTTCTTTCCCCCTTGCAGTTAAACTTTAATGTATATAAATCTTCATCTATATCTATTTAACTTTGCATATCTTTCTTTCCTTTCCTCTCAACATTATTTGTTAGTTTTGTTTTCATTGCTTTATTCCCCACTTGGCACATTGCTTTGGTTTTGTTTTCCAGTTTGTGCTTTCATTACTTCTGGTCTTAACTGGTAAATATTTTTTATTTCCTTTGTTCATTGGGTCAATCCACTGTACTTTTTGTTGACTGTTTTGACTTTGCTCATGGGTGTATATGAATATGCCATTATTTTAATTATTGTTTGTCTGCCTGATTTTGTAATTGCTGTTTGTCTGGGGTTCATCTTTAGTTTCTCGTTTTTGGATATTTGTTTTAATCTCATTTAATGCCATAAGAAACTACTTGTGGAATCTTCATTCCTGACCAGAGATCAAGCTCTGAGCCTTTGGAGTGGGGGCACTGACTCCAGAGAACTAATCCTAGGAAGTATCAAATAGTGAGAAATCACACAAAGGAAACCACTTGAATACAAGACCTGGCATCATCCAACCACCATTAGCAACCTGTGCACGATGCCTGATCTAAACAAAGAAAACAAAAATACAAACCCAATCATCAGCAGACAGGATTACCACCTCACTCAGCCTTGCCCATCAGAGGAAAAACAAACAAAAACTCAGCACAGATCTCACCCTATACCAAGCTTACACAAACCACTGCACCAACTTTAGGAGGGCAGAAACCAAAAGGAAGAAAGAAGTCAACCTTGAAGCTTGGGAAAAGGAGACCTCAAAAACAGTAAATTAAAAAAATAATAATGAAAAGGCAGAGAAATACAACACAAGTGAAAGAACAAAGTAGAAACACAGAAGTCCAAATAAAAGAAGAGGAAATTGGCAAACTACCTGAAAAAGAATTCAGAATAATGATAGTAAAGATGATAAAAAACCTTGAAAACAGAATGGAGAAAATGCAAGAATCAACTAACAAAGATCTGGAGAATTAAAGAACAAACAGAGACAAACACACTACTGAAATTAAAAATACTCTAGAAAGAATCAACAGTAGAATATCTGAAGCAGAAGAACGAATCAGTGAACTGGAAGATAAGAATGGTGGAAATAACTTCTGAAGAGCAGAATAAAGTGAAAAGGATGAAAAGAACTGAGGATAGCCTCAGAGACCTCTGGGACAAGATCAAACGCACCAACATTTGAATTACAAGGGTCCCAGAAGAAAAAGAGAAAAAGAAAGAGTATGAGAAAAATTTTGAAGAGATTATAGTTGAAAATTTCCCCAACATAGAAAAGGAAATAGTCAATCAAGTCCAAGAGGCACAGAGAATTCCATACAGGATAAACCCAAGGAGAAACATGCCAAGACACATACTAGTCAAACTAACAAAGACTAAAAACAAGTAAAGAATATTAAAAGCAGCAAGGGAGAAGCAACAGGTAACATACAAGGGAAACCCCATATGCTTAACAGCTTTTCTTTCAGCAGAAACTGTAGACCAGAAGGGAATGGCAGGATATATTTAAAGTACTGAAAGGGAAAAATCTACAACCAAGATTACTCTACCTGGCAAGGATCTCATTGAAAATTGATGGAGAAATAAAAAGCTTTCAGACAAGCAAAAGTAAAGAGAATTCAGTACTGCTAAACAAGCTTTACAACAAATGTTAAAGGGACTTATATAGTCAAGAAATACAAGGGAAGGAAAAAGATCTACAAAATGAATGCCAAACAATTAAGAAAATGGCAATAGTAACATATATATCAATAATTACTTTAAATGTAAATGGATTAAATGGCAAAAGACACAGGCTGGCTGAATGGATACAAAAACAAGACCTACATAAACACTGTCTATAAGAAACCCACTTCGGACCTAAAGACACATATAGACTGAAAGTGAGAGGATGGAAAAATGTATTCCATGCAAATGGAAAGCAAAACTAACCTGCAGTAGCATCCTCAGTTCAGTTGAGTTGCTCAGTCATGTCTGATCTTTGTGACCCCAAGGGCTACAGAATGCCAGGCCTCCCTGTCCATCACCAACTCCTGGAGTTTACTCAAACTCATGTCCAACAAGTTGGTGACAACATCCAACCATCTCATCCTCTGTCACCCCTTCTCCTCCTGCCTTCAATCTTTCCCAGCATCAGGGTCTTTTCAAATGAGTCAGTTCTTTGCATCAGGTGGACAAAGTATTGGAGTTTCAGCTTTAGCATCAGTCCTTCCAATGAACACCCAGGACTGATCTTCTTTAGGATGGACTGGTTGGATCTCCTTGGAGTCTAAGGGACTCTCAAGAGTCTTCTACAACACCACAGTTTAAAAGCACCAATTCTTTGGTGTTCAGCTTTCTTTATAGTCCAACTCACATCCATACATGACTACTGGAAAAACCATAGCCTTGACTAGATGTACCTTTGTTGGCAAAGTAATCTCTGCTTTCTAGTATGCTGTCTAGGTTGGTGAAAACTTTTCTTCCATGGACTGAGCGTCTTTTTATTTCATGGCTGCAGTCACCATCTGCAGTGATTTTGGAGCCCAAGAAAACAAAGTCTGTCACTATTTCCCCATCTATTTGCCATGAAGTGATGGGACCAGATGCCATGATCTTAGTTTTCTGAATGTTGAGCTTTATGTCAACGTTTTCACTCTTGTCTTCCATCAAGAGGCTCTTTAGTTCTTTGCTTTCTGCATAAGGGTGGTGTCATCTGCATATCTGAGGTTATTGATATTTCTCCCGGCAATCTTGATTACAGCTTGTGCTTCATCCAGCTCAGCGTTTCTCATGATGTACTCTGCATATAAGTTAAATAAGCAGGGTAACAATATACAGCTTTGACATACTGCTTTCCCTATTTGGAACCAGTCTGTTCCATGTCCAGTTCTAACTGTTGCTTCTGGACCTGCATACAGATTTCTCAAGAGGCAGGTAAGGTGGTGTGGTATTCCCATCTCTTTCAGAATTTTCCAGAGTTTGTTGTGGTCCACATAATCAAAGGCTTTGGCATAGTCAATAAAGCAGAAGTAGATATTTTTCTGGAACTCTCTTGCTTTTTAAATATCCAGCGGATGTTGGCAATTTGATCTCTGGTTCCTCTGCCTTTTCTAAATCCAGCTTGAACATCTGGAAATTCACGGTTCATGTATTGTTGAAGCCTGGCTTGGAGAATTTTAAGCATTACTTTACTAGCATGTGCGTGCAGTTGTGTGGTAGTTTAAGCATTGTTTGGCATTGCCCTCTTTGGGATTGGGATGAAAACTGATCTTTCCTAGTCCTGTAGTCACTGTTGAGTTTTCCAAATTTGCTGGTATATTGAGTGCAGCACTTTCACAGCATCATCTTTTAGGACTTGAAATAGCTCAACTGGAACTCCATCACCTCTATTAGCTTTGTTCATAGTGATGCTTTCTAAGGCCCACTTGACTTCATAGTCCAGAATGTCTGGCTCTAGGTTGATGATCACACCATCATGATTATCTGGGTCATGAAGATTTTTCTTGTATAGTTCTTCTGTGTATTTTTGCCACCTCTTCTTATATCTTCTGCTTCTTTTAGGTCTGTACCATTTCTGTCCATTATCGAGCCCATCTTTGCAGGAAATATTCCCTTGGTATCTCTAATTTTCTTGACGAGCTCTCCAGTCTTTCCCATTCTATTGTTTTCCTCTATTTCTTTGCACTGATCACTGAGGAAGCCTTTTTATCTCTCCTTGCTATTCTTTGGAAGTCTGCATTCAAATGGGTATATCTTTCCTTTTCTCCTTTGCCTTTTGCTTCTCTTCTATTCACAGCTAGGTTTAAGGCCTCAGATAACCATTTTGCCTTTTTGCATTTCTTTTTCTTGGGGATGGTCTTGATCTCTGCCTCCTGTACAATGTCATAAACCTCTGTCCATAGTTCTTCAGGCACTCTGTCTATCAGATCTAATCCCTTGAATCTATTTGTCACTTCCACTGTATAATCGTAAGGGATTTGATTTAGGTCATATCTGAATGGTCTAGTGGTTTTCCCTACTTTCTTCAATATAAGTCTGAATGTGGCAATAACAGAATGATCTCTGTTCGCTTCCAAGGCAAACCATTCAATATTACAGTAATCCAAGTCTATGGCCCGACCAGTAATGCTGAAGAAGTTGAACGGTTCTATGAAGACCTACAAGTGCTTCTAGAACTAACACCCCAAAATGATGTCCTTTTCATTATAGGGGCCTGGAATGCAAAAGTAGACAGTCAAGAAATACCTGGAGTAACAGACAAATTTGGCCTTGGAGTACAGAATGAAGCAGGGCAAAGGCTAATAGAGTTTTGCCAAGAGAACACACTGGTCATAGCAAACACCCTCTTCCAACAACGCAAGAGAAGACTCTACATATCAATACCAAAATCAGATTGATTATATATTCTTTGCAGCCAAAGATGGAGAAGCTCTGTACAGTCAGCAAAAACAAGACAGGGAGCTGACTGTGGCTTAGATCATTAACTTCTTATTGCCAAATTCAGCAATTCTTATATCAAACTAGACCTTAAAATAAAGATTATAAGAGATAATGAAGGAGACTACATAATGGTCAAAGGATCATTCCAGGGGAAGACATAAAAATCGTAAATATCTATTGACCCAACATACTAGCACCTCAATACATAAGACAAACACTAACAGACATAAAAGGAGAAATTGACAGTAACACAGTAATAGTAGGAGACTTTAACACTCCACTCACACCAATGGACAGATCATCAAAACAGAAAATTAATTAAAAACCACAAGTCTTAAATGATACATTAGATGAGATGGATCTCATTGATATCTTCAGGACATTCCATCCAAATCCAGAATACACCTTCTTCTTAAGTGCAAATGGAACATTCTCCAAGATAGACTACATCTTAGTTCACAAATCAAACCTCATTATATTTAAGAAAACTGAAATTGTGTCAAGCATCTTCTCTGACCACAACACTATGAGACTAGATATCAATTACAAGAAAAAAACTTTAATAAACACAAACACATGGAGATTAAACAATACATTTCTAAGTAACCAACAGGTTACTGAAGAAATCAAAAGGGAAAAAAAAATCTAGAAAAAATGACAAAGAAAATGCGACGACAACTCAAAACCTACGGGATGCAGCAAAAACAGCTCTAAGAGGGAAGTTTATAGCAATACAATCCCACCTAAGAAACAAGGAAGAACATTAAATAGACAAACTAACTTCATACCTAAAACAACTGGAAAAAGAAGAACCAAAAAAATCCCAAAATTAGTATAAGGAAAGAAATCATTAAGATCCGAGCAGAAGTATCTGAAAAAGAAATAAAAGAAACAATAGTAAAGATAAATAAAACTAAAAGCTGGTTCTTTGAGAAGATAAACAGAACTGACAAACAGACTCATGGAGAAAGAAAGAATCAAATCAATCAGAAATGAAAAAGAGGTTACAACAGACAATGCAGAAATACAAAGGATTATGAGAGACTACTATGAACAACTATATGGCAATAAAATGGATAACCTAGAAAAAATGGACAGATTCTTAGAAAAGTTCAATCTTCCAAGACTGAACCAAGAAGAAATAGAAATCATGAACAACCCAATTACAAGCACTGAAACTGAAGCTGTGTTAAAAAATCTTCCCAAATACAAAAGCCCAGGACCAGATGGCTTCACAGGAGAATTTTATCAAACATTCAGAGAAGAGCTAATGCCTAACCTTCTAAAACTCTTTCAAAAAATTTCAGAGGAAGGAATACTTTCAAATTCACTCTACGAGGCCACTATCACCCTGATACCTAAACCAGACAAAGACAGCACAAAAAAAGAAAATTACAGGCCATTATCACTGATGAACATAGCTGTAAGAATCCTCAACAAAATTTTAGCAAACAAAATTCTGCAACACATCAAAAAGCTCATACCCCATGATCAAGGTGGGTTTACTCCAGGAATGCAAGGGTTCTTCAATATACAGAAATCAATCAATGTGATACACCATATTAACAAATTGAAAGATAAAAACTGTATGATCATCTCTATAGATGCAGAAAGCCTTTGACAAGATTCAGCACCCATTTATGATTAAAACTCTTCAAAAAACGGGCATAGAAGGAACCTACCTCAACACAGTAAAGGCTATATATGATAAGCCTACAGCAAACATTATTCTCAATGGCAAAAAAATGAAAGCATTTCCCCTAAGATCAGGAACAAGACAAGGGTGTCCACTTTCACCACTATTATTCAACATAGTTCTGGAAGTCCTAGCTACATCAATCGGAGAAGAAAAATAAATAAAAGGAATCCAGATCAGAAAAGAAGTAAAGCTCTCACTGTTTGCAGATGACATGAAAAAAACATAAAAAAAACCCTACAGATAGTATCAGAAAATTACTAGAGCTAATCAGTGAATTTAGAAAAATTGCAGGATACAAAATCAAGACAGAGATCACTTGCATTTCTATACACCAACTATGAAAAATCAGAAAGAGAAATTAAGGAATCAATCCCATTCACCATGGCAACAAAAAGAATTAAATATCTAGGAATAAACTTAAGAAGGAAGGAGACAATAGAACTGTACACAGAAAAGTATAAAATACTAATGAAAGAAATCAAAGATGACATAAACAGATGGAGAGATATTCCATGTTCCTGGGTAGGAAGAATCAATATTGTGAAAATGACTATACTATCAAATGCAATTTACAGATTCAATGAGACCCCTACCAAATTACTAATGGCATTTTTCACAGAACCAGAATGAAAAAATTTCACAATTCATATGGAAACACAAAAACCCAAGTCAAAGCAGCCTTGAGAAAGAAGAATGGAGCTGGAGGAATCAACCTTCCTGACTTCACATTATACTACAAAGGTACAGTCAAGACAGTATGGTACTGGCATGAAACAGAAATATGGACCAATGGAACAAGATAGAAATCCCAGAAATAAACCCGTGCACCTATGGGTACTTTATTTTTGACAAAGGAGGCAAGAGGGGCAAAGACAGCCTCTTCAATAAATGGTGCTGGGAAAATTGGACAGCTACATGTAAAAGACTGGAGAAAGACATGGGAACCCACTCCAGTATTTTTGCCTGGAGAATCCCAGGGACAGAGGAGCCTGGTGGGTCGCAGAGCCAGACACGACTGAAGCGACTTAGCACACACACACGCACTTGTAAAAGAATGAAATCAGAACACTTCCTAACACCACACACAAAGATAAACTCAAAATGGATTAAGGACCTAAATGTGAGACCAGAAACCATAAAACTCTTAGAGGAAAACACAGGCAGAACACTCGATGACATAAATCAAAGCAAGATCCTCTATGCCCCACCTCCTAGAGTGACAGAAATAAAAACAAAAGTAAACAAATGGGACTTGATTAAACTTAAAAGCTTTTGCACAGCAAAGGAAACCATAAGCAAGGTGAAAAGACAACCCTCAGAATGGGAGAAAATAGCAGCAAATGAAACAACTGACAAAGGATTAATTTTAAAAATATACAAGCAGCTCATACAACTCAATGCCAGAAAAACAAACAACCCAATCAAAAAGTGGGAAGAAGATCTAAACAGACATTTCTCCAAAGAAGACATACAGATGGCCAACAGACACATGAAAGATGCTCAACACCACTCATTATTAGAGAAATGCAAATCAAAACTATAATGAGATATCACCTCACACTGGTCAGAATGGCCATCATCAAAAAGTCTACAAACAATAAATGCTGGAGACGGTGTGGAGAAAAGGGAATGCCCTTGCACTGTTTGTGGGAATGTAAATTGATACAGCTACTATGGAAGACGGTATGGAGATTCCCTAAAAAACCAGGAATAAAAGCACCAAATGACCTAGCAATCCCACTCCTACGCATATACCCTGAGGAAACCAAAACTGCGTAAGACACATGTATCACATTGTTCACTGCAGCATTATTTACAATAGCTGTAACATGGAAGCAACCTAGATGTCCAGCGACAGATGAATGGATAAAGACGTCATGGTACATATACACAATGGAATATTACTCAGCCATAAAAAGGAACACATTTGAGTCAGTTCTGATGAGGTGGATGAACCTAGAACCTATTATACAGAGTGAAGTGAGTCAGAAAGAGAAAGATATAGTATTGTAATGCATATATACGGAATCTAGAAAAATGGTACTAAAGAATTTATTTACAGGTCAGCAGTGGAGAAACAGACATAGAGAACAGACTTACAGACATGGGGAGAGAGGAGGAGAGGGTGAGATGTATGGAAAGAGTAACATGGAAACTTACATTACCATATGTAAAATAGATAGCCAACGGGAATTTGCTGTGTGGCTCAGGAAACTTAAACAGGGGCTCTGTATCAACCTAGATGGGTGGCATGGGAGGGAGATGGGAGGAAGGTTGCAAAGGGAGGGGATATATGTATACCTATGGCTGATTCATGTTGAGGTTTGACAGAAAATAACAAAATTCTATTAAACAATTATCCTTCAATAAAAAAATTAAAAAGGAAAAAAGAATGTAATCTGTTAAAACACAATAATAAAAAAACCACAATGCTATTTTTTTTTTTAAATAAAATAAACATTTGCCTGAATCTTGAAAGCCACATTCAGCTGGAACAGAGATCAGAAGAGAAAACAGAGCAGAGGCTCTAAGGGAGTGAATAGCTAAGAGCAAAATGTCCAGGGATATGCCATTTCCTATGTTCTTTCCTAGTAGCTCCTTGGCCAGAGACCTCAGTTCTGCCATCTTCTACATCTTCTGACTAGAAGAAGAGATATATTTAGTGAAGCTAATGAATTAAGTGAGAGAAAAAATTAAGAAAATATAAAGGCAATTTTAAGATCACAAGCTATACCCTCAAGAAGTTGAACTAAAGCTCAAAATAGAACTTTCAACAAAATTACAAGAGGATAAGTGCAGGGATCAAATCTAATCATTTTTCCACAACCCTATCTGAAAAGAACCGAGCAAGGAACACTGTGTGACAAGAGAAAAAAAGATCCATAATTGTTCTGCTTTGTACCAATTTATTCAGCAGTGTTAGCATCCATGAAAACCAACTAACTCGAGTGGCCATAAAGAGACATGAAGGGATGTTAAATGTACTATTTTAACCACCATACTAGACAGTCAGTAGAAGACACTAAGTCTATAAATCATATAGATGTTTAAGTGTATTATAGAAATTTATAAGGTTACTTTCAATGGGTACCAATATAAAAGTGTAAACTCTCAAAATAGTAGAAAGAGTCTAAAAAAATAAAAATATTTTAAAAAGAGCCACTTACAGCAAATTTGTGAACATTCCCTGAGATGTGCACTTATGATGTATACACTTGTTTTTGCCTTAACTTTTTAATATAGATTTTATGGACGAGGATCATTGAATTGGAAAACTCCTAAGTGACTGTTACATGACTCAGTAGACACAGTAACACTAATTCTTCTTATTGGCTCTAAGGCTGTCATGAAAACTGTATTTATAAGTATAGTAGACACCTTCTCAGAAAGGTATGGGGTCAGATGATGTGAATTTACAATTTTCCAGATTTTAGGCAGCTTGTATTATATAACATTCTCAGCGAAGTCTGTGAAATACCACCATAATCAAATCATTCCCCTAAATTTCTCTATGAGAAATATACAAGAGGGCTGAAATCAAGACTGTAGAGAACCTCACATCAGTTCAAGTTGTACTTGGCCACCAAATGAATTCTGAAATTAAAACACTATCTACAAAACCTTAAAAAACTTTTTATATCTACAAATTGCAGATAAGGGGACTTATGCTGTATAAGTTCAACTTCCAGCTCTCCCTTAAGGCTGATATGTGAAATGAGATGATGTATATGGCAACTGTAAAACGTGATGTAAACCCAACTTCATATTACCACTTATTTAAAAGTAAAGCCTGTTAATATTTAACATTTCAAGAACAGAAATAACATTTAAATAGATTTGTGGAGTATCAACATACAATGAAAACAAATCAAAACACAAAAACAAAGTGCAGAACCCTCCCCCATCCTCGAAGGCTCAAAGAGCAGCTATCCAGCTGTAGTCTACTTTCCTAAATTTTTTCAGTTCCTTTTCTTCTGATTTTGACAACTGATGTATAATGTCTTCTTCCAAATCTGTGTTATCTGTATCCTGGATCTTTTCAGTGAAATTATTTTCTTCATCTGAATCATCACTTTCTTTTTCTTCTTCCATATCAACATCATCAGGATTTTCTTCAGCACTTTAACAATAACAGAATAAAATGCAATTACTATTGAAAAATATTTCTAAACANAATTTAAGATACTTATGAAAAAAATCATATGAACAAAATTAATGAAAATTCTTGTTACTGAATACACTTTTATTTATTTGACTTAGTAATTCTATACCCTGTAAATACAGATTAAAGCGGAAGGAGAAACACAGGGAAAAAATATTGTGATCAATGATATCACAGACCATCCTGTTTCTCAAAAGAGAGTATCTGAACACAACTAATGAACTGCCTTACCTCTTAGTCTCCTTAGACAGCAGCAGTGAGTTTACAAACATGGAGCAGAGGAAAGAAGCAGATGGCAGGACATGGGCTGGAGTGCGAAGAAGCTAGAGTAAAACAGAAAAACAGGGTTTCATTTAAAAAGAGCAAATGCCAAGGCTTTTATCAACACCAGGTTCTGTTGATGAAAAAGCAAACAACTCCTACTTTTATGCAAACAACCCCTCCTCTGACCCCATCAGAAATCCTAAATTTTACGCCATTTAGTTTGAGAATTAAAGTTGCACAATACACAAATGATTATCCAAAAATTATTTGTTACAGATTGATTATACAAAAATTCCAACTTTAGTTAAAGCGCTTTACTGCATTTAATCCATGTCACATAGGTATAAGCAATTAATTTATACTATTAGTTTCAGTATTATGATAAACTTATGTAATTAGTTAATTACTTACCTCACTAATTGCAGGGATGTTTTCTGTTACGGGCAGCTGTACCAGCTCATTCTCCAAAGCTTCATTTAACTTGTCATTCTGTTGTTGCTGCCTGTGCTTTCCCAATAAGAAATAAAATGGGGTTGTTGGAAGACTTTCTTCTGCTAATAGCTGTAAGGGTTAAAGAACAGGGAAAGAGTTTCAATAAAAAAGAAGGAACTGCCTCTGATCCAAACTAGGGAAGTCCTAGGAATAAAATAACAGGGATGAAAGGAATGGTAGGTTATCTTGTACGATTCTTTCACTTCACAAGGAAAGTGACTGTGACTAGTCCATTTACTCTGAGAAAAGCCAACGTGGATACTTAGATGACAGAACAAAATTTACACCTACCACTACTTCTTCCCCCAGTCCCACAAAAACAGCAGCAAAGGGGTTTTCAGAAGGGCATAAATCTGCAGTAATAAAGACACTGGGTGATGTAGAAAGTGGAAAGCAGGCTGAAGGGTGGTAACTAACCTAACAGACCCAAGAGAACAGGATTCTAAGCTGGTGGTGGTGAACGCTAAGGAGCATCCCAATTTATGCTGTGGTGGTGTGGTTTAGTCACTAAGTTGTGTCCACTCTTGTGACCCCATGGACTGTAGCCTGCCAGGCAAGAATACTGGAGTGGGTTGCCATTTCCTTCTCCAAATTTATTCTGTAGAATCTCACAATGCTCAAGAATTGGTACTAACAGTACCTCTGAAAAAGGTGAAAAAAAAAAAAGAAAGAAACCCAGTTAGCCTGGTTAAAGCCTATCTCGAAAGCTCTCAGGTTTCCAGATCTCCTCCTCAGCCTCAGCAGAAGGCTGGCAGTATGCTCCTTGAAGAGCAGAACCAAGTGCCTCTTTAGACGGGTCGGCGTGGTATGGAGGGTGGTGGTGGCCGTGCAGCTGAAGGCAGCTGCGGCCCATAGAGGGCGCTTCCCACAGTGCTGGCAGTCAGGTGACGCCTCCCAGGCAGGAACTGGAAGAAGTCTGGGTGATAACGACCAGTCTAAGAGAGAAAAGTTCTAAAAGTAATGACTTCAGCTCAGTCAGCTAGTGGAGACCCGGGGTCAAGTTCCATCCAGGCGAACTTTCAAACGGTAATCTTGCTCACTTTTAATTAAAAGCAGACAGCTAAGAATCATCAGACTCTGATGAAAATCTCCAAAACAGATTGAAAAGAAAAAAACCTAATGGAAGTAAACCATTTGAGAGATTAAAAAAAAAAAAAAACCCCAAATATATATATATATATAAAGATCAGATGAAAAACAAGAAATCTCTCATACTATAAAAAATGGGAAAAAAAGAATTACGTTCTAAAATACTATATATTTTACCTAGTGTTTATTATCTGTACGTTCCTATTAGACTGTAACACTACAAATTTAGAGACTTGACCCTTCCATTCACTGATACCCTAAATGTCTAGAGCATACAGTAATGATCAACAAAAAAATGCTGAATAAATTCAATGAATTTTCAGAGAAAACTAAGTCAGGTTACAGATAAAGTATAACAGTATCTTCAAAGTTCTAAGACAAAATGATTTTCCACCTAGATTTCTACGTAACCAACCAATCAAATGGGAGAGAGTAAAAACAAGTCCAAACCTGCAATGTCTTAATTTACTGCCCATGCACCAACAGGGAGATATTTACCAAAGCAAATGAGTAACCAAAGTAAGCGATGAACCACAGGATCTATTACAGTGGAGGTGACTGAATCCCCAGAACGGCAGCAAATGCAGATCCTAAGATGACTACTGTGCAGCAGGTTTTAGGTTTATAACAGGGCAATCAGTTCAGAATAAAGCAGGTCAGAGGCTCTTGAAAATACTTCTTCAAGACTCAGAATACCTAATATGAAAACCACGAGAGAGGACTTACACACTAGGATAGACTTTGGTGGTGAACTAGGTGCCCGCAGTGTAGGATACCCAGGTTTGATTCCTGGGTCGGGAATACCCCTGGAGAAGGGAATGGCTGCCCACTCCAGGATTCTTGCCTGGAAAACTCCCTGGATGGAGGAGCTTGGCGGGCTACGGTCCACGGGGTCTCAAAGAATTAGACACAACTGAGCGACTAACACTCTCACTTTCACCAGATGAGAATAGGAAACTGAGCAAATGAAAAGATAAGCAATCATTAACTCCAGATAAAAGAAGCTGGTCATGAAAGGAAAAACAACCTGTTTGTTACTGCATGGCTCAGTTATGAATTGTGTTAGCATTTTTAAGGATGAACAGCGATCTAAGATAAATTTAAGATTTACCTACACTGGATAAAAGATTAGGGACAGAATGTATGTGGGTGTATGTTGTGCATTTGGGGGAAGGGGTGTGAAAGAAATTTCAGCTTCAATAGATCACAATTAGAAAATACCAAATCTAATGCCTAGATCTGAAAAATCCAGAATTAGCAATATAAACATGCTTCTTAGAGATAGAGAGGTAAATAAAAACTTCAACTAAATAGTTGAGAGTGAGTATCTTTGTGGGTAATCGCACTTGGTGGTGAAGCTCAAGTTTTCTCACAAAGGTCTCATAAAACTATTTGATTCTTTGGATCACTAGCATATCACTAGCATTACAAATTAAAACTACATTTTGAAAGACCACTATGACATCAAATGAAGCAAGTAGTTCCTAAGTATATAATTTAAAACTTCACTTCAGGGCAGGTAAAATATTTTTGTCATAGCTGAGTTTTGAAAGATAAACTTATCTTTGCAGGGAGGCAATGTGCATGATCTGAGCTATATGTGACCAGAACGTACCTGTTTGCTTGTGGGTGTGAGTTTCTCTTCTGGAGACTGTGTACTGAATGTCAACAAATTCTGAAAAGAGAGGTCAATTAATGATGTAAAATATAAACTGTAGATATTAAAGTTAGAAAATAATGTCAACTTTTCATGATAATATATATATATGCTCACATATATATATGCTCACAGAAAATGTATTTAGTAACTGCTGTGACAGTTCTAAGATT
>SJYQ01000124.1:318763-350828 GCA_006410935.1 Redunca redunca | reverse complement strand
ATATATATATATATATATATATATATAAAATCAACTGATAGATCTAATTTAAGCCACTGATTTCTTTATGGTAAATCAAATAAAAAAGTTAAAAAAAGGCCATTCTAACAAATACCATTCACAATACTCTAATTATTAATCTTTTAGATCATATCTTTTTTACTGTCACAGAATGAATGAATACAAGAAATAGCCTTAAAGGTGGAGGCTAATATACTCCCACCAATAATATGACTATACTGAGCATATTAGATGATTTGGCAGTGGGTTGAAGTGGGTGAGGAGAGAAGGGGTAATCCTTAATAAAACTATTTCACACATGCTAATGACCGCCGTTTCTGAGGTAGATGGTTACCTGTGATTTTGTTAGGAAGTAAAACTGGGATCTATTCAGCCACTGGTGAGCTTCTGAGGTGAATGATTCAGGGACATCTCGGGGAACAAACACTCCCCACAAGACTTCCTCTCTGCAGATATTCTTTTGAATATACAATGGCCTTGGCTCGCTAGGTTTAAATACAAACACTAGAGGAAAAAAAAATAGACAATAACATTTTGCTGGCAAAGGTTGGTTCTAGCCTCAGATTGGAGGACCATACTCACCCTGGGACTTAACCTCATTGAATAAATGGCCCAGGTCATGATTATTTTAGGCTTTGATTCAACAAGTATCTACGTGATGCCTACTATGTGTCAAGCAGGTTAGGAACGAGGGTTTTGAAGATGAAAAAGAGAAAGAAAAATTCCTATTTCTGAGAGCAGGGCCAACTGCAGAAAAGACACCAAAACACTGCAGAAGTATTTTTTGTCTTAAGCTCTAGAACAGACATCTATGGAGCCTTAAGATCACAGAGAAGGCATGATTAAAGCTCCTTGGGGGTTGGGGGTTGGTTTCAAAACCTTCAAAGAGGTGAAATCTCTCTTGAATTTTGAAGACTGAATAGGAGATGACATGCTGAAAAATGAGGGACTTCCTCAAGCTGCAACTCAAGGAAGAGCAGTGGTCAGGCAAGTGGCTTTTGATCCAAAGTAAAGTTTAACTCAAAGATGTTAAAAAGAAAATTTAGGTAACAGATTTCTTCTGTCAAAGAAATGTGTGTACTTACAGTCCGAACCAACAGAAGACTGAGTGATTGCAGCAATATTCTCTGAATTGGGATCAGGTTCCATAACTCTCACATTTAATTTCGTACTCCATTCCACTGGGGGAAAAAGGGATTCACTTCTAAGAAAAGATTTACCAAAAGCTCTCCTAAGTAGGTACTCAATATTTATTGGGACAATCAATTTTATTATTCTTAGGAAGAGGGATTTTATGCTTCCAAATAATACAAAGTCAACATACTGAAATTATCTGTGGAAATCTGCCCTAAGTTGAGGGGCAGGAAGCAAAAAAACAGTATTTCTTCCACATGCAATGAAATGGTTATTATTTCAGTGCAACTATGGTCTGATGTTTTTTCCACTACTGCTAAATGTGGGCAAAATGTTAACCAGAATCATCATAGAGCATATAAAATAAGTTATAAACATTCATTACTAAGCAACCACCATGCCTTCCAAGCATAGTTGAATAAGTAAAATGCCAGAGTCCATGTTTGTTAGGAGGACTGTTAATAGGCTCCATTCCAATTTAATGCTGACAGGGGCACTGCAGGTTAATATGCATTATGAATTAGAGACACTTTCCACAAATTGTTAGGAGGATGGAGAATATGGAGGGTGGCAGAGTCATACACACTGAAGATAGTGGGGAAAAAAGCAAGGACGATGGAAACTGATTTGTTGAAAATTAGGCAATTTATAAACACTGCCGACCTTGAATAACGCGGATTTGAACTGAGCAGGTCTACACAGGTGTGTGCTCAGTGGTGACCACTCTGTGGCCCCATGGTCTGTGAACCTGGCAGGTTCCTCTGTCCATGGACTTTTCCAGGCAGGAATACCAGAGTAGGGTACCATTTCCCACTTCAGGGAATACGCCCTCTTCCAGGGAACAAGGCTGAGTCTCTTGCATCTCCTGTGTTGGCAGGTGGATTCTTTACCACTAGTGCCACCCGGGAAGCCCTTTATAAATACAGTTGACCCTTGAATGACATGAATTTGAACTGAGCGGGTACACATACATACAGACTTTTAAAAACAGCGAATGCTACAGCACTGTTCAATCCAAGGCTGGCTGAATCCACAGAGGGTTGTCTCTAAGTTATGTGTGAAGTTTTGATTGTGCAGAGGGTCAATGACCCTAATTCCTACATCACTTAAGAGCCAACTGTAATCAAAGTCTATTACTACAGGCATGGCACTCCAAATTTTCCTACGTGCTCTGATACCACTTTATAGCAAAAAATATCTTACATGCACAACTGAGCAGATTCCAACAGCACAGGATGCCATTTTCAGTGACACCAAGAAGATACTTGGAACAAGTCAATCTCCCAAAGCAAAGGTGCCTAGATTAAAACAAGGAAGTTAACAATTTAGTTCTACCACTCTTGGTTACAGAGGACTGCAGACTTCCTGCCCTAAATTAAAACAAGGAAGGAAACAAGTTAGTTCTGCCATACTCAGTTACAAAGGACTGGTGACTTCCTGGTTTATATTAAAACAAGGAAGGTAACAAGTTAGTTCTACCACACTCAGTTGCAGAGGACTGCAGACTTCCCACCCTAGATTAAAACAGGGAAGTCAACAACAGTTAGTTCTACCACATTCAGTTACAAAGGACTGCAGACTTTTAGATACACGTTTTTGTTCATAATTATCTTGCAGAAAAAGGGGGTAAGGAGCACAAAAGGAAAGGTTTATTCAGCTATTTTGTTTCTTTAGGAAAACAGATTTGATGACCAATTCTTTTCTAATATGCTGTACAGTAATTGGCACATATAGAGAACATGTATGTGAAACATACCAAGTTACTTAAAACCATTTATGCTTTTTTTTTGCCTCAAGAAGCAGATTTGCAATATGAATCGTCAAGTTTTAAAAAGTAAATTCAGGATTAGATATGTTAGAAATTAGAAAAATTAGCCATTCTGTCCTCAAATGCTCAAGTGACCTGAAATAAAATGGAAGATATTATTGCTAATTCCCTTGCCATTATTAAAAATAATGATGTTTGAGTGTAACACTGCTTTTATGAAGATGCAGAGAAAGTAAACATTGTCTGAATCTACTGAGGCTTGTGCATGGCATCTACGGTTGTGTAGTACAACCAAGAAAACTAATGCACATGGTTTACAAACATAGCATTTCTTAGCTTCCCAGTATTTTGGTGAGCTGCTGGCACCACTGACACACAGGATACCTTTGGAGAAAGCATAAATTATTATTAAAGTTTATGTAGAAAGACTTGTTTGAATTTAAAAAAAAATCCAGTAGTTTATACTCTCCCAATTATTTACCTACCTTATTTTCCCAGCTCGTTGACAAAATGTACATTTAAGTTCCCAAGTCTCTGAATCCCATATTGTAACTATTTCTTCAAAACTAACTGCTAGTAATGAGCCATCTTCAGAGAAACAACAGTTAGTTGCTTGGTATTTATGATAACTACCCACAAAGTCACAAGTCCAGCCAACAGCCTTTTCTGTGGAAATATAGAGCATAAAAATAGTATAATGTTAGATAATATTTTAGGGAATTTATTAGACACACAGATTAAACAACAAGGAAGCAACAGAAAACTTTCCTCCCCCAAATTTAGTTACAAATTATTGACTGATATGAAATTTGTATCCCTTCCAAGAGACCTTGGCCTTCCTCTAGTGGAACAGTAAAGGGAGTAACTTTTTTTTTTTAAACTCTTTCCTCATCGAATGTAGTAATTAGCACACAATTAATTAAGAATGTCATAAAATAAGTAAAGATTTGGGAAAGAAGGAAAGTAAAAATGTTATTTTCTAAATCATTTGAAATTAGCCAATGGTCTACAGAGTTATAGCTGAAAAAATCCTCCCAGAATGAATGTAAGTTTCATGAGTTAAACATACCAATTCTTAAACTTGTACACTACATATGCATATACTATATTTAAGCAACTTACTGTATATATCAGAATCATCTGTTAATATCCACACTTTGAAGTGGCCATCTTTACTTGCTGTAACCAATGTGGAGCTTTCAGATTTTTCTGCATTACAGAAACAGAGAGCTGTGATGTGGTCCTCATGTGGCATGTTAACCTTTGTATTAAGAACAAACCTGGTAGGAAGGAAACCAATTTCTGTTTATACCAGGACAATATGATATACTGTCATTGAGTATTAAGAATTCCTTACAAGTTGTACATTTTCCAATAGAATCTTTAAGATTAGGCAACTTATATATTACCACCAGAATGACCAACAATTGAGTGCTCTGTCACTAATAGACAAAAGACGCAGAATTCCAGCACATTACCTCTGGCCTCGGGTAACTTACATTAACACAGATGATTATGTAGTGTCAACTTACTGGTACAGAATGAGTATAAAATAGGGGTCTGTCAAAACATGACACTTGAAAGATTACTACACTAAAATACAGGAAAACTGCAGAACACATATACCTATTTTGAAAAAAAAAGCAAAAAAGGAAATGGCTATAAAGCCCCTCCTTGTGGCAAGAAGGTACAGAAACACTACCCATTTCAAACTGCCCTGGTCAGTATTTAATAAGTCACCCAAACTACCTCCCAAAATTTGTTTCTGCCTCGACAGCACACTGGTGTGAATGAAAGGAACTCATGCTAGCACTGTTTTCTAAAATATCAGGGCAGTGGTCCTGTCTGGCTGACAGATTTTTTAAAAGTCCAAGTTATGAGAGTGGTATGGAGGGACTGTTTCCTCACCTGTAAAATGCAACAACAGGCTTATCTTGTGAAGATTCACAATATAACTGGCACAGAGCACTAAGCCTAGGTCTTGACAAGCAAGGACTTGATAAATAGCTATTACAGCCATACTAACTGAAACTAGTGGGCGCCTCATCTAGTCGAAACTGCACCACACCACACTTCCACCACCTACTACTCTCATTTTTCCCAAAGAATGTAGTATAACATCAATAAAAGAGCCAAGGAACAAAGACAGCTGTTCTAATCCTGGATCTGCCTGGAATTAGGTGTGTCCTTGGGGGTGTCACTTCTCCATGTTTTCTCATTTATGCAATGAAGTGACTCATAACTTGGAAGACACCACTGCTTTCTCAGAGCAGAAAGCTTAAAGGCTTTATTAGAGGAGTAATACTTCCTTCATTTCTCTTAATATAAATGTATCAGAAAGACCAATAGTTGAAACCACAAGCTAGAAAGTCAAATAATTTTCTGCTCTGAAATTAAACAGCTATATAGGTAATCTTACCCTTGTGTTTTCTTATTATACATCCATAGTTTCATTTGCAATTCCAGCTCAGTTTCCTTTTCTTGACGTTGTTCCACTGTTGCAAGCCAATTACCATAGCAGCCAAATGCAGCCTTTGTTAGCTCAATTTGGATCAGACCAGAATCATTGATATATTCTTGCTGTATAATATCTAACTGATGGGTTAAAAAAAAATCCAAAATTTTTATTAATGTAAATATGTAAATGTTAAAGCATTCAAGGAATATTAATTAACCACATCATAGATATCTTCTGGAATCTAGAGTAACAGGCTCTTAGACAAAAATGAACTAACAATTACTTAGGGTAATCAAAACTGCTGTTAAAAAATGAAGCATAATATATAACATAAATTCAGTGGTGATAATTTTTCAATGATCTTGAATTTTAGTAATGATCATGCTCCATTTATAGATCTTAGAACAAAATCTTAGATTACAGTAATGTTTTCCTTTTGTTTAAAATAGTTTTATATAAAATCTCAACACTAGATTTCACATCACTAGAAACAAAGAGAGCAAAAATAAAACCTACAATTTGTAAGGAGTGAAAAAAGAACAATACTGTAAATAGACGAGCATTTATAATTTTACCTTTATTCTGTTTCCTCATCTACATCTAAAAATGTATTCAGTGTCTACTACTTCCAGGCATTGTACTAGAAATGTGCAAAGATCAGTAAGCTTTCTTTCTTTGAGAGGTTAAAGGGTGTTGGAGGGAAAGAGACAGAGTGTTAGAGAGGCTGTAACAGAAATCTATAAAGGGTACTGCTACGTCACTTCAGTCCGACTCTATGCAATCCCATAGACGGCAGCCCACCAGGCTCCGCCATCCCTGGGATTCTCTAGGCAAGAACACTGGAGTGGGTTGCCATTTCCTTCTCCAATAAAGGGTACTGTGAGGCACAAAAGAAAAAGTGGAAAGTCTAAACTGCATTTATTAGGATTACAGAAGGTGTTCCTCTTTAATCTACACTGAAAATTTTATCTTTAGTATGCACATATGACACTGTTTTGCCACAAAACACAGACATGTCTGTGTTGTCAATCCACATATTCTCACATCCAATCCTTGTGATAGACAGAGGTATCTACTCAAAGGTAGAGATGTGTCCAACAGTTAGTGTTGTCTGAAACAATAAAATAAGAGCCTACACAATAGCGCTGACTGGCTTTTACAGGCAGCTGTAAACAACTGCTAATACAATGTTTAAATAACACAGGCACAGCATCTTAAGAAGTCACAAAAGTCACCTGACCCCAGTGGGTGCTATAAAACCTTTCACTTAAAAGATTAGTTAAGGCATCAAAATCTTACATTGTATAACTGTTTATCACTTTGGAGAGAATAAAACTGCAGGTGGCCGGGTTTCCCATTCAAAACCAAAGCTTTAGTTCTTGGGTCAATCATCAAACCGGTAAAGATACTTCTGTCTGCAAAACAAGTGATGAATAGTAGCTGGAATCAGAAGAATATTCACTTTAAAAAATGTACACCATTCCACAGCCAAAAGTCTGCAGTACCTTTCACTAGGCCTTGAATTACTGCAGATGCCTCAAGGTTTCGGTGAATGATTGTTATCTCTGTGGGTAAAAACAAACAGTTAAACATAAATGAATCAGATTTCAAGGCAGAAAAAAAAAAGGTGAATTTATATTCTTCTGATATATACCAGAATACAAAAGACAACTGAGTTATGTCCTTGGGGTGTGATTGGAGAGTTAGGACTATAGTTTGTTATTTAACAGGAAAACTAGGGGTGGGATGAGGGCTTTTCATCTCACCTTTCAGTCCCTGTTGGAACCTCTAAGTTTTCCGCTGTGACTATGACTACACGAAAATGTTAATTCAGAAACTTATTTGCCCCAAAAGAGATGGTTACAGTTTAGTTTGAAATGAATCACTGCACTAATGGGTTGGTGGGCCATGCTCTCTGTTGAGGTGAAACAAAGCAGTGGGCTATGGGATTCACATCTCAGCTGAGTTATAATAGGATAAGTGAATGTGTTGGAGGAATCACAAGACTGCCTCCATTTTTGTCAAAATCCCACACTGAGATAATAGCTCTCACACTGAGATAATGGTTATACCAAGGGAAAATCTCATAGCATTCTTATAAAAATGCCATTATATTGTAAAAACACAAACGCCCATTTCAAAACCCTTCTTTTATTCCCCCAAACATCCCACATGAAAAAGATCTTTAAATGTAAGTGGCACAACAATAACTAAATACACTTAACCCTATACTCTCATAAAAACAACTCTGGAAATGTAGGATTCTGGTGGCATCTAAGGGCAAGAAAAAGATGGAGAGAAGATGAGAAATGGAAGAGAAAAAAAGGCTGGTTAAATCCTATGCTACTCTTGCTATTTTTCATTCCCTACAGATGCCAGCTAATTTATGACTTTACACAAAATCATATTTCCTGACAACAACAAATTCAGACTTACTGTTATCGGAATGTGAAGTACAGAACAAATCCCCGGCTGGTGACACCGAGATATGTTCAATGGTGGCTCCTAAGCGGGGGAGGAACTCCTTATTCTTCTCTGCTGCCTCACGCCACTCTACCAGGACAGACTCACGGCCACCACTCAGCAGACTGCTGCCTTCTCATCCACCCAAAGAAGTGAAAGACAGAGAAAAAACAGGAAGATATAATCAATGTTGTGATTTTTCCTGTTAGAGAAAAACTATTTTAAAAAACATGCGAACAAGTGTCTTTATATCTTTTAATAAACTTGCAAGACAAAAGATTTAACGATCACTGATTCATGGATTTTTTTTTCTTTCCAGTAATGTGACTACTTATTGCTGACCAATTCTGCCAATAACTAGAAAATCTGGGTAACACAAACATCCTCCAGGCCTAAATGGCTTCACTAGTGAACTTTTCCAAACATTTAAGGAAGAAATAAACCACTTTTACTCTCTTCCAGGTAATAAAAAAGAAAAACACTTCCCAAATTTTTTTGAAGACCAGCATACTTCAGCACCAAAACTAGTACACTATATGAAAAGTGCAAGCCAATTTCTTAACAGGCAAAAACCACCACATGAAAACAGCAAGCTGGATCCAATGATACACTAAAAAGACAGGACATCACTGCAGGGTAAAGTTTATTGCAGCAATGTAAGGTTATTTTAACATTTGAAAAATAAACCAGTGTAATGAACTCTACTTAGAGAATAAAGGAAAAATAAATCATCAGTATTTTATTATAGATGCAGAGAACATAAATGATATTATTCTAGACCCATAATAAAAACTCAGTAAACAAGTAGTGAGACCTTTAAAATTTCACCAAAACACCTATAGAAAATCTACAAGTAATTTAGTGGTGAAACACTGAAAACCTTCCCCGTGTTGGGAACATCATACCACTTTTATTCAACATTAACCTGCGGTCCTGCTGCTACTGCTGCTGCTCAGTCACTTCAGTCATGTCCGACTCTGTGCGACCCCACAGACGGCGGCCCATCAGGCTCCCCCGTCCCTGGGATTCTCCAGGCAAGAACACTGGAGTGGGTTGCCATGTCCTTCTCCAATGCATGAAAGTGAAAAGTGAAAGTGAAGTTGCTCAGTCGTGTCTGACTAGTAGCGACCCCATGGACTGCAGCCTACCAGGCTCCTCTGTCCATAGGATTTTCCAGGCAAGAGTACTGGAGTAGGGTGCCATTGCCTTCTCCCCTGAGGTCCTAGAGCACTGAAATAAGAAAGGCTTAAAGATCAGAAGGAAGTAACAAATTAGATGCTAACAAGGTGGATGAACCAGAATCTGTTATAGTTAAGTAAGTCAGAAAGAGAAAAATATAATACATTAACACATAAATATGGAATCTAGAAAAAGTGATATTGATGAACTTACTTGCAGGGAAGGAAAGGAGATGCAGATGCAGACACAGAATGGACTTGTGGACACTGGGGGAGGGAGAGAGGGATGAATGGAGAAAGCAACATCACTACGTGTGCACTCGGGTGAGACGGATAGCTGGTGGGAAGCTGCTGGGCAGCACAGGGAGCCCAGTGCGGTGCTCTGTGACGGCCTGGAGGGGCCAGATCCAGGCAGGGGAGGGGGCTAGGGACGGCAGGGATGTATGTGTAATTACACCTGATTTGCACTGTTGTATGGCAGAAACCAACACAACATTGTAAAAATTTAAAAAAAGAAAGAAATTAACATGTGATACAGTATTATTAACTGAAGTACAGATTTTGTTCACATCTCAAAATTTTATGTTAGTGTCCATTATTTGTTTTCATACCTTATTCAAGACTCTACATTGTATTTAATTGCACTGAGCAGTTTCAGCTACATGCAAAAAATTCTGGTGAATTTTATTCTATTACAAATATTTTGTAATTTTCCTTGTTATGGCATCTTAGATATACCCATCATTCAAAAGTGGACATTTAATTTCCAAATATATGGGATTTTTTAAAAGTAGCTTTGCTATTCATTTCTCCCTTAAAAGATTCTCTGCAACCACCCTCTGTGTTTTTTCAGTCCTCAAACTTTATTGAGTCTTTCAATGGCTAAGGCAAAGATCTCTCTTGGTAAAGGTCACCATGCACTTGAAGCAAACATGTAGGTTTTTTCAAATATCTTTTGACATTGATCTTTAACATAATTCCACAGTAAAAAGAGAACAGACTGTATAATATCAGTACTTTATGACTACAAAATTTCTGCACCTGGTCTTATGTCTGGATATCTCCTAGTTTATAGTCTATGGGAACTTGAATAAAATTGTATCCTACTGGTGTGTGAAAATTGTATTAATCTTAATTATGTCAAATTGGTTCATAGTGCTTTTCAGGTCTACTATATTATTGTACTCCTCTGTACATTCATTCTAATAATTTGAGAGTTTGATATCAAAACTCTAACTAAAAATCTTAATTTATCGACTTAAAACAGACAATTGTAATACATATGGTGCAACTACATGTAACTTTGTTTTGTATTTTCCAGGTCTCCTGTAAATGCGTTATTTTCATAATTTAAAAAACAACAAAAATTAGATGCTTTCACAGACAGCATGACTGGGTTCAAAGCGGAGCCAAAACAGTTTATACAGTTAATATTTACCCTAACTTATAAACAGTTCTAAAAACTGTTTGCACAGACAACTAATTTCTTTCTTCAATTACCTCTTATACATATTCAGGGTCAATTCTAACATTTCACTGACAACCATGTACTATATTACTTCTTGTTTACAAACATTCATGTGATTTAAAAAAATGACATCAAGAATTCAGCTCTCTATTAGCCTAGATGATCTGCAGTACCTCCTGTATGAAAGCCCTGGTTCACAGTAGAGGCACTTGGTATTCGTTTTTTCCTTCTTTGAGTGCCAACTAATCTAACTATGCCTTCTTCCCTAAACCCCACCTGAAAAGGCCGATCCTGAATGTTCCAGGGCTTAAGGATAAGTAAGGCTATCAAGAAAGCTATGACTAATAACTAGCTTGACAGGCGGTGGGCAAGATGGGTAAGGACAACAAAAGAGAAAAGTCACAATGACAATATTTATCAGCTGATCTTGGTCCTGATTTGAGCAGGGGCCACAGCAGAGAAAAACAAACCGAGTAGGAAGGGCAAAAGAAACCGCCTTGGGTCAGGAAATAAAGACACTGCCTGGAACATTACAGACGCATATATACAAAACGCCACAAACACCCTCACTTGTACTCTGGGGGCTGGGGTTGGGGTGGGGTTAAAGATAAGATGGCCTAAGTCTTCCATCCACAGGGTTAACACCCGCTTCATTCTCCTTTTGTTCTCGTTCCCATATGTCGCGGCTGGACTCCTGCTGTACTACTCTAAGTGTATCAGGCTGGGTCCCAGCCTTCCGCATACCACTCCCCAACCCCCAAAATCAAAAGCACCAGTGGGCTGAGGATACCTTCTACTTGCCTAGGCTCCAGTGAGTTAAACCCAAGAAACCCTGTAGGAATCCAGAGCACACAGCACTAAGACTTGTCCTGGCCATCTCTAGGAAGACTTGCAGGAAGAAAATCCACTTTCTCCAGGGACATCAACCCCTGGAGCATCTAGCATCCCCTCCCCTGCATTGTTCGGAACCAGTCAAAATATAACGACATGATTTTCAGCACACAGGTGTAGGGATGCTAAAGTAACCAAAGACAAAATGTACCCCAAATTTCTGTTGTAGGTCATCCTATTTCCAAGGGGGTATTTTTACTCATTACAGCCACTCTCATGCAGCTTAAATGGAACGAAGGACTGAATTAACTTCAAACAGTGAATGGGGCAATCTTATAGGTAAAAAAAGAAAGTTTTGAACTAGATCTAGGTCCAAATCGAACTTACTAGCCATGTGTCCTTTTAAGCAATTTAGTTCTTAACTATAAAGCTCATTTATGGCATCTGTACAATGAGAATAAAGGTGCCTATTATTTTTGGAGTCAACGATTATTGAGATAATGGATGTGAAGCATTAGCAGTCACTTGCTCTTGATAAACTGAGTTAGATTCATGGACAACAAGGACTTGACAATGTGCACATACATTAAAACAAAAAAGTAATATAACTTCAATAGGTGTGTATTAACAAGAGGCTTTATGACAGGTGTATACTTTGATCCTCTGAAGGGCTCTGAAACCTTAAGCAAATGGTACTGTGCAATAAGCGTTGTGCTTACTGTGCCTCAGTTCAGTTGCTCAGTCGTGTTCGACTCTTTGCGACCTCATGAATCGCAGCACGCCAGGCCTCCCTGTCCATCACCATCTCCTGAAGTTCACTCAGACCCACGTCCATCGAGTCCGTGACGCCATCCAGCCATCTCATCCTGGGTTGTCCCCTTCTCCTCCTGCCCCCAATCTCTCCCAGCATCAGGGTCTTTTCCAATGAGTCAACTCTTCGCATCAGGTGTCCAAGGTACTGGAGCTTCAGCTTTAGCATCATTCCTTCCAAAGAAATCCCAGGACTGATCTCCTTCAGAATGGACTAGTTGGATCTCCTTGCAGTCCAAGGGACTCTCAAGAGTCTTCTCCAACACCACAGTTCAAACGTACAAAAAAGATCTTCACGACCCAGACAATCATGATGATGTGATTCCTAATCTAGAGCCAGATATCTTGGAATGTGNGTGTGGATCACAATAAACTGTGGAAAATTCTGAAAGAAATAGGAATACCAGACCACCTGACCTGCGTCTTGAGAAATCTGTATGCAGGTCAGGAAGCAACACTTAGAACTGGACATGGAACAACAGACTGGTTCCAAATAGGAAAAGGAGCAGGTCAAGGCTGTATATTGTCACCCTGCTTATTTAACTTGTATGCAGAGTACATCATGAGAAACGCTGGACTGGAAGAAACACAAGCTGGAATCAAGACTGCCGGGAGAAATATCAATAACTGTGCCTAAAAACAGGTAATACATAAGCGCTTAAAATTCATTTGGCCCAGGCAATTCTAAGTCTTTCAGACTATAAGTACAGTGAATTAAAATACTTGGTCCACATATTTCCAAAGTTCATTTTAATGATTAAATCTGCACTTACCTGTCACTGAAAAAGCCAAATCCATAACCAGATCATGATGCCAATGTAAACATGTATATGTGTATTTCTTTTCATCATCAAAATTCCTCCTGTTGGAGAAAACCAAACTTCTTAATTTGGTCAAAGGGGTATGTTTATCAAGCTCACTGGTTTTAATGTGCAAAAAGAACACTTTCTATTTCTAAACCAGTCACTTCTGCAAACAACAAGCCATCATAGTATCCTACTAGTTCAATATTCACTGTTGTTACTCTTTCCATTTTACTTAAAGGCTGACAAAAAGCTCTCTTATAGATAAAATGCACCTTTTTTACTCCTAGGGCCAAGGGTGGAAATCTTAAAGTAGTAAGTCTGTGCAGCAAAGAGTACAGTGATACAAGAAAGGGAGGACGCCAGCAAAGCCTCATCTCTACTATCAGCAGCTGCTTTTCGGTTCTATCCTTCTCCCTGTACCCAGGTATAGCCCTGTTCTGCAGGACTAATCCAGAAGAAATAAATGATCATCAAGCTTTTCAAGAGTAAACTGACCAAAGACGAATTTTGCCATCCTTGTGACCAGTTGCTATGCAATCTTCCTTTGGGTGACATGCTACACATGTAAAGTTGTTCCTAGCGTGTTTCTTATTTCTTGATGATGATAAGGTAAACCTAGAAGAAGAAAAATTTACCTTGATTATTAAAGACGTGGTGGGTGTGATATAGTTAGGTAAAACGGAGGTCCATCCTTATCAAGCCAAACTGGTGAGCTCTCAGATGCACTGAACACAAATGTATGATTTTTAAGAAAAACTGTCACCAGGAATCATGAATTGTGTTTTATAAACATTTATTATTAAACAATATAAACTTTATGTGAATAACATTCTACCATAATAACTTATCCACGGAAGCCACTGAGAGTGAAGTAAAGAACAGACAGTCCTTTTTGTGGTTTTTACCTGGCCAAAGTTTGTTAAAATTTCTCGTTTAAGCCAAGTTTTTAGTATTAAGTATGGATAAGCCTAAGAAATTATATCTGAGACAACTGGTTAATCTGTTCAAAGATGTCAGGATCCTTATTATACTGCAAAGGAAAATAAATGTTAATCTTAAGGCAGGGTTAAAGAGGACAGGGTTGAAGAGTGACTTATGCCTAGCACTGTGTTGCTGTGTGCTGTGCTCAGTCCTGTCTGACTCTTCGCAATCCCACAGACTGTAGCCCACCAGGCTCCTCTGTCCATGGGACTTTCCAGACAAGAATACTGGAGTGGGTTGCCACTTCCTTCTCCAGGGAAACTTCCCAATCCAAAGATCAAACCCATGTCTCTAGGATCTCTTGCATTGGCAGACAGATTCCTTACCAATGTGCCACCTGGGAAGTCCCATGCTTAGCACTAGCCTCTTTAAATATATTATCTCATTCATCCTTACAACTCTATTCAGTTCAGTTCAGCTGCTCAGTTGTGTCCGATTCTGCGACCCCATGGACTGCAGCATGCCAGGATTCTCTGTCCATCACCAACTCCTGGAGCTTACTCAACTCATGTCCATTGAGTTGGTGATGACATCCAACCAGCTCATCCTTTGTCATCCCCTTCTCCTCCCGCATTCAATCTATCCCACCATCAGAGTCTTTTCCAGTAAGTCAGTTCTTCGCCAAAGGTAGCCAAAGTATTGGAGTTTCAGCTTCGGCATCAGTCCTTCCAATGAATATTCCAATGAATATCCAATGACTTCCTTTAGGATTCACTGGTTTGATCTCCTTGCAGTCCAAGGGTCTCTCTCGAGTCTTCTCCAACACCACAGTTCAAAAGCATCAATTCTTCCATGCTCAGCTTTCTTTATAGTCCAACTCTCTCATCCATACATGACTACTAGAAAAACCACAGCTTTGACTAGACCGACCTTTGTTGTCAAAGTATGTCTCTGCTTTTTAATATGCCGTCTAGATTGGTCACAGCTTTTCATCCAAGGAGCAAGTGTCTTTGAATTTCATGGCTGCAGCCGACATCTGCAGTGATTTTGGAGCCCCCCAAAATAAAGTCTGTCACTGTTTCTCCATCTATTTGCCATGAAGTGATGGGACCGGATGCCATGATCTTTGTTTTCTGAATGTTGAGCTTTAAGCTCAACTTTTTCACTCTCCTCTTTCACTTTCATCAAGAGGCTCTTTAGTTCTTCTTCACTTTCTGCCATAAGGGTGGTGTCATCTGCATATCTGAGGTTATTGATATTTCTCCCGGCAATCTTGATTCCAGCTTGTGCTTCATCTAGCCCAGCATTTCACATGATGTACTCTGCATGTAAGTTAAATAAGCAGGGTGAAAATATACAGCCTTGAAGTACTCCTTTTCCTATTTGGAACCAGTCTGTTGTTCCACGTCCAGTTCTAACTGTTGCTTCTTGACCTGCATACAGATTTCTCAGGAGGCAGGTAAGGTGGTCTGGTATTCCTATCTTTTGAAGAATTTTCCACAGTTTGTTGTTATCCGCACAGTCAAAGGCTTTGGCATAGTCAATAAAGCAGAAGCAAATGATTTTCTGGAACTCTCGTGCTTTTCTGATGATCCAATGGATGCTGGCAATTTAATCTCCGTTTCCTCTAAATCCAGTTGAAAATCTGGATGTTCATGATTCACGTTCTGTTGAAGCCTGGCCTGGAGAATTTTGAGCATCACTTTGCTAGCGTGCGAGACAAGTTCAACTGTGCGGTAGTTTGAACATTCTTTGGCATTGCCTTTCTTTGGGATTGGAATGTAAACTGACCAACAAATTTGGCTGAGTTTTCCAAATTTGCTGGCATATTGAGTGTAGCACTTTCAAATCTTTTAGGATTTGAAGTAGCTCAACTGGAATTACATCACCTCCACTAGCTTTGTTCATAGTGATGCCCACTTGACTTTGCATTCCAGGATGTCTGGCCCTAGGTGAGTGATCACAGCATCATGGTTATCTGGGTCATGAAGATCTTTTATGTGTAGTTCTTCTGTGTATTCTGGCCACCTCTTCTTAATATCTTCTGTTTCTGTTAGGTCCATATACTTTCTGTCCTTTATTGTGCCTATTTTTGCATGAAATGTTCCCTTGATATCTCTAATTTTCTTGAAGAGATGTCTAGTTTTTCCCATTCAATTGTTTTCCTCTATTTCTTTGCACTGATCACTGAGGAAGGCTTTCTTATCTCTCCTTGCTATTCCTTGCAACTCTGCACTCAAATGGGTGTATCTTTCCTTTTCTCCTTTGACTCTAGTTTCTCTTTTCTCAGCTATTTGTAAGGCCTTCTCAGACAACCATTTTGCCGTTTTGCATTTCTTTTTCTTGGGGATGGTCTTGATCACTGACTCCCGTACAATGTCACGAACTTCCATCCATAGTTCTTCAGGCACTCTATCAGATCTAAATCCTCAAATCTGTTTGTCACTTGCACTGTATAATCCTAAGGTATTTGATTTAGGTCATATCTGAAGAGTCTAGTGGTTTTGCCTACTGTCTTCAACTTAAGTCTGAATTTTGCAATAAGGAGTTCATGATCCGCATTTAATGGTATCATCCCCATTTAAAATGTATGTTAATCTGAAGTGCAAGGAGGTTCAATGAACTAATTTGAATCATGTTAAGGCCAGATATCTGAAAGCCTATATTTATTCCTATTGCCATAAAATGAATGAGGATCATCTAGAAAAGACTTTGGAAACCACATCCCAATTCTGACAGCAGAAGTCTATGTGTGGATGGGGTTTTAGGGAGACAAGCTCCCTAGGATTTTGTGGGTAGTAATTTTAACTCACTGTGGATTAAAAACTCTACCTTTATATCTTGTGGTTTCATAATTTTAATATGGTATAGAAATAGCTTTGGGTCACAGGATGAATAAAATTAAGATAAATACAATTACAATGAACTCTTGAGTAACCAAAATAAAGCTATCAAAATGGAATTCTTACCTTTTTGTTGTTTTCTTTTTGAAAAAATAAACAGACAAATAGAAGTCCCGTACTGCAGCAACATACTCCCCCTAGTATTGCAAAGAGAAGATAACATTCATAAAAACAGTTAACACCCTTTAAAAAGAAATATTCTCATCATAATAGTCAACAAAGCAACAAAAATTTTTTTTGCTGACTGAGCATATTAATATGAAATGATATATTACAGTTTAACAATAGAAAGGATGTGCAGTTGCTTAGTCGACTCTTTGTGACACCCATGGACTGTAGCCCACCAGGCTCCTCTGTCCATGGGGATTCTCCAGGCAAGAATACTGGAGTGGGTTGCCATGCTCTCCTCCAGGGGATCTTTCCAACCCAGGTCTCCCACACTGCAGGCAGATTCTTTACCATCTAAACCACCAGGGAAGCCCAAGAATATTGGAGTGAGTAGCCTATCCCTTCTCCAGGGGAACTTCCCAACCCAGGAATTAAACTGGGGTCTCCTGCATTGCAGGTGCATTCTTTACCAGCATGATTATTGTATGGAAAGGATACTCCTACTTTTATAATAATCAGAAAATTAAAGATGAATGTAGATCCTATATCCTAAAATTAGACTCACAAACTTTAAGTATAATGATAAAACTTTTTTCTATTACGGCATAATTTATAAACAGTAAAGTGCAATGTCTGACATGCATATAACCACGTAACCATCACCACAATCAAGATTTAGGACATTTTCTTTGCCTCAAGAGCGCTCATTTGTTCTTTATTCCAGTCAATCCCCAATGCCCCTAACCCTGCCAGCTATCACCATAGCTTACCCCTCGGCCTGTTCTATAACAGAATGGTAAATATTAGGTTGGTGCAAAAGTAACGGTGGTTTTGTATTGCTGAACTTTGCCATTTGATACTGGAATACATTCTTAAATAAATGTGGTTATGTTATACATCATTTTAATGCATATTTCTCACTTTATGTTTTTTTGCAAATGACTTATTGCTTGCTGTTTATACTTATTTTTAGACTATAGAAATGGTATTAGATGAAAAGCAAATTTATGTGACTCTCTTATTTGAGTTCAAAATGGATCATAAAGCAGCAGAGACAAATGACAATATCAACAACACATCTGGTCCAGGAATGACTACTGAATGTACAGTGCAGTGGTTGTTAAAGAAGTTTTGCAAAGAAGACAAGAGCCTGGAAGATGAGGAGGGCAGTAGCTGGCCACTGGAAGTTGACAGTGACCAACTGGCAGACATCATCAAAGCTGATCCTCTTACAACTACATGAGACGCTGCCAAAGAACTCAGCATCAACCATTCTGTGGTCATTCGGCATTTGAAGCAAACTGGAAAGGCGAAAAAGGTCAATGAGTAGGTGTCTCAAGAGCTGACCAAAAAAAAAAATATATATATATATATATATACTTTTTATTCTATGCAACAACAATGAACCATTTCTCGATCTGTGACATATGAGGAAAAGTGGATTGTATACGACAACCAGCAATGACCAGCTCTATGGGTGGACTGAGAAGAAGATCCAAAGCACTTCCCAAAGCCAAACTTGCATCAGAAAAAGATTGTGGCTACTGTTCGGTGGTCTCCTGCCTGTCTGATCCACTACAGCCTTCTGAATCCCGGTGAAACCATTACACCTGAGGAGTATGCTCAGCAAGTTGACGAGATGCAGGGAAACCTGCAATGACTGCAGTCGGCGCTGGTCAACAGAAAGGGCACAATTCTTTCCCAAGACAATGCCTGACTGCACATCACACAGACAACACTTCAAAACATGAATGATTTAGGCTATCAAGTTTTGCCTCATCCATTATATTCACCTGACCTCTTGCCAACCAACGACCACTTCTTCTGGCATCTCAACAACTTTTTGCAGGGAAAATGCTCCACAACCAGGAGGCAGAAAATGCTTTCCAAGAGTCTGATGAATCCTGAAGCATGGATTTTAATGATACAGAAATAAGCAAACTTATTTCTTGTTGGCAAAAATTGTCTTGATTGCCATGGTCCCTATTTTGATTAATAAAGATGTGTTTCATGTGTATAGCTGTGGTGGATTCAAGTTGATGTATGGAAAACCCAATACAATATTGTAAAGTAATTAACCTCCAATTAAAATAAATAAATTTATATTAAAAAAATTTAAAAAGGGGAAAAAAAAATCAAAGATGTGTTTCAGCCTAATTATAATGATTTAAAATTCATGGTCTGAAGCCACAATTACTTTTGCACCAACCTAATACTTATAATGGTAGCTCAATATCACCTTTCTGAGATTCACCCATGCTCTTATATGTATCAGTAGTTCCTTTTTATTGTGAAGCAGCACCCAGATAATGCATATGTATTACAAATCATTTATTCCCTTATTGATGCACACTTTCTCGTACATGTCATTTTGTGGCCAAGCTTTTGTGTTGCTACCTATAAGCAGAACTGCTGAGTCACAGTAAAGGCACATGTTTAACTTTACCCCATATTTAGCCACCACTCAGTGCCACACAGCAGCAGCAGTGGCTCAGACGGTAAAGCGTCTGTCTGCAATGCAGGAGACGTGGGTTCAATCCCTGGGTTGGGAAGATCCCCTGGAGAAGGAAATGGCAGCCCACTCCAGTATTTTTGCTTGGAAAATCCCATGGACCGCGGAGCATGGTAGGTTACCGTCCATGGGGTCGCAAAGAGTCGGACACGACTAAGGGACTTCACTTTCACTTTCAGTACCGTCACTATCTGTTCTAGTGGACGTGAAGCAGTATCTCATTGTGCTTTTAATTTGTATTTAACTGATGACTATGATGCTGAAGAGTAATGACGTCTATAATGTTAAGTGTTTTCTCTAAGAAATTAACCCTTTTTAGAACAAAGCCAAAATAATGTTACAAAACTGAAGACTAAAGAAACATGCCATCACAATATCTAGGGGCTTTCTATGGTACTTGATTTGATAGCTAAACAAATTATTGTATAAACATCATACAGTTACTGTTTCAGATAAAAATTTAAGTATATACATGCTGCAGTACTAAATAAAGAAAAAAAAAGATAAAAGCCCTCAGATAATTATTCAGTTTGGGAATTTATTTTATACATATTTAAGAAAAAGTCTAGAAAAAGATTCCTCAAATATTATCGCTTGTGAGATTTCATTTCTTTACTTTTCTGTAAAGGCATATAATTTATAGACATGGAGGTCATATTTTCAAAAGACATATATCTATAATCAAAGGATTTAAGTGGCTTTTATGTGGTATAGGCTAAGAAGTACAGAAAATATGTCAAACCATTGATTTTTCTGAACACTTACAGAGTTTATAAGAGCAGGAAGACAATATGCAAAATAAGAATGGCCCTAAAAAAATCTATACTGCAAACATATGCTAAAGCTGCAAAACAGTTTTTTTAGCTACTAACAAAGGCACTGTAACTCAAGGCAATATTAAATGACTGTAACATAAAATACTCAGAGGAAAGATTGCAGGAAAGAGATTTTATGTACACAAAAGAAAACCAACAAAGCAAATTTTACCTCATTTCCAAAGGCAATGCACTTGGGTGACTGGTTTACATAATCCAAAACAAAGGAGAACTCCTTAGCTTCTATTTCCTGACTTGATGATTTTGGTAGTTTCACTGAAGCCAGCTGAAAGACATCTAGCCAGAGGCAGCTATATTAATAGAAAGCTTCTCCAGAGAAAAACATGTGTGTTTGTTCATATAAAACTGTTTATCAAAACTCCAGAGTTGACTTGATGCCAAGATCATAATTCCAGGCTATCTGAACAAGCTGTACTCTTCATTTGAATATACAAGTTTTAACAGAAGTCTAATCTCACAACTCATTTATGTATACACACAAGCATCATATATGTAGAAATAGGAAACAGTTTCTTTTACTGGTGCATTTTGCTTTCCGAAGTGCTGAGACGAGCTTTAAAATGGAGACAGAATATGACATACTGGTGAAATGAGCAGCCACAAGCAACAAATCATCTGAGAGCTTTCAGAAATGCTATGGACTTGCCACAAATACATAGGATAAATCTTTTCTGTAAACTGGCCGCTTTTCTCTTTGCATTCTGTTAAAATAGCTTCTCCTTAAACAGGAAACAGTTATATTTCACTGCACTATTTCTTCCTTATCCTCTACCACGGAAGCCCCCCAGACTTTACAATGAATACAAAATTCTGTAATGCATTGATCTACTATTTTTTTCTGTTTTCCAGTCTTTCTTATAGCCTTTTCAGTCATCTCAAACTGTATATGCCTAAATCCTAAAAATGTATTTTCTTTTCTAACGTTAAGTCTTTCCCAACACTGCCCACTGCAACTGAGGAATCATGTGGTGAGTATGGGGAGTGGCTACCAAACTACAGTGATGAGCAAAGCCACCTAGGAAGATACAAAAAATGCACATTCCTAGACCAAATCTCAGACCCAGTGAATCGGAGTTTAGAAACATTAATTTTTTAATAAGCATACAGGAAAAGAATTAAGACAGACATTAAGATGCAGAAGAAAATGGCACCCCACTCCAGTATTTTTGCCTGGAGAATCCCATGGACAGAGGAACCTGGCAGGCTACAGTCCATGGTGTCACAAGAGTGGGACATGACTGAGTGACTAAACAGCAACAACAGACATTAAGAATCCACATATTTATGTACAGGCAGAACCTAAATACGGAAAAGTGCTATTTTAAACAGTCACCATATAAGGCAACAATCATTTTAAGAAATATACTGCCATTTCCAGAACATTTTTTGAAATGTCCCTTAAAGACAGTTTATGCTCTTGAGAACCCTATATGCAGGTCAGGAAGCAATAGTTAGAACTGGACATGGAACAACAGACTGGTTCCAAATAGGAAACGGAGTACGTCAAGGCTGTATTTTGTCACCCTCCTTATTTAACTTATATGCAGAGTACACCACGAGAAACGCTGAAATGGAAGAAGCACAAGCTGGAATCAAGACTGGTGGGAGAAATATCAATAACCTCAGATATGCAGATGACACCACCCTTATGGCAGAAAGGGAAGAGGAACTCAAAAGCCTCTTGATGAAAGTGAAAGAGGAGAGTGAAAAAGTTGGCTTAAAGCTCAACATTCAGAAAATGAAGATCATGCCATCTGGTCCCATCACTTCATGGGAAATAGATGGGGAAACAGTGTCAGACTTTATTTTTTTGGGCTCCCAAATCACTGCAGATGGTGACTGCAGCCATGAAATTAAAAGACGCTTACTCCTTGGAAGAAAAGTTATGACCAACCTAGATAGCATATTGAAAAGCAGAGACATTACTTTGTCAACAAAGGTCCATCTAGTCAAGGCTATGGTTTTTCCAGTAGTCATGTATGGATGTGAGAGTTGGACTGTGAAGAAAGCTGAGCACTGAAGAATTGATGCTTTTGAACTGTGGTATTGGAGAAGACTCTTGAGAGTCCCTTGGACTGCAAGGAGATCCAACCAGTCCATTCTAAAGGAGATCAGCCCTGGGTGTTCTTTGGAAGGAATGATGCTAAAGCTGAAACTCCAGTACTCTGGCCACCTCATGCAAAGAGTTGACTCATTGGAAAAGACTGTGATGCTGGGAGGGATTAGGGGCAGGAGGAGAAGGGGACGACAGAGGATGAGATGGCTGGATGGCATCACGGACATGATGGATGTGAGTCTGAGTGAACTCCAGGAGTTGGGTGATGGACAGGGAGGCCTGGTGTGCTGCAATTCATGGGGTTGCAAAGAGTCGGACATGACTGAGCGACTGAACTGAACTGATGGGTCACATAAGAAAACTCACAGCTTTTTATTCTTTCATGTCACATTTTTGATAGATAAAAACATTACTCCTTAACACAGTTGGTACCAAATGACTTCTAGCTAAAAATGATTTCGCTTTCACAGTTGTGACTATTCTCAAGTTACTTAAAAGTTCATGACATTAGCAATCTGCAAACTGTTTCAACAAAAGAAACAACGACCCCCTCCCAAATCCCCAAAATCTAACTACCAACACCCCCCAAAAACAAACCAAAAATCTCCCCAAAATTTCCAAACCATCCCCACCATGGAAAGGATTACTTAGTTAATGATTTGTGAGCCAATCTAGCTGACCACTCAGTTACAAATTTAAAGCTGCTCTGTACTTTGTATTCTGAATACAACTCTATTTTAAGGAGGACAAACACAGGTTGCATTGGGATTCTTAAAGTGTGAGATTAGAAAAATGCTTTGGATATATTCTTCATATCAATGCTGGAGTATTAAACTTACTGCTAAAGGATAAGTACTTGTAACCACTGAAGATATTCTAGATTTCCTAGAATGCTCTGAAAAAACATGGCAATTTCAGTGAATAATGTTCCAATGATAAAAAATATAAAAATAATTTAGCTACTCTCTTAGCTGCTAATGATTTGTTTTATATACCATTTCTTCCAGATTCAAGGTCAACAAATGGGTGGTGTTCGAGTATGGGTAAAATGATAGTGATGCTTAAAAATGACATTTGTTCAGTAGCAAGACATACTGTAGCTCAAAATAGCTTTAAAATTAGAGTTAGGTTGTCCATTATCACAACCATATTTTAAATAATCATTCCATCAATACTTCAGAAAGTAATACAAACCCTCCCCCAAATGTNCTGCAATAATGATGAAACCAATTTAAACACCAGCTCCAAAACTGCTGACTTCAGATTAAAACAAAAATGTTAAATTTGAGACACTGTTTAAAAAAAAAAAAAAAGGCCACTCAAAGCTATATAAATCAAAATAAATTAATTTACTATACCTGGTTTTTCTTTATTTATTGTAACAAAGACAGAATCCTCAGCGCAGGAAGGAGTAAAGAGGGCATGAAGTTCACATCCAACTCTGAAGGTCTGAAAGATAAAGAGCACCATATTATTTATTCTGTCCACCCCCTGTAAAAGTTTCATAACAGGAGGGATTTTTTAATTCATTTTTCTCATTGCTATATTGCCAACATCAGAAGAAAACTGGGCTTAGGGAGACACTCAGCATGTATTTACTGAATAACCTTTTAAGTGAATATCTCTAGATCTACCTGGTTCTTTTCAATGGGTGCCCAGGATTCTATTGAATGAATATCCAATTTTAACTCAAGATTAATGTTTAATGTTTTAAGAACCATATGTACCTGCCATTATTTCAACAAGAGATTCCTAAAGGTGAGATTGCTGGAGCAAATGTATTTGTTTTCAGTCATATACTGACTATATACAAAAATGTCTATTTCTCTATATTCTATCACTATATATTTTCAATTTGTAATTTGTCTAAACTGACAGGGAAAAATGCTCTGTTATCTCCTAATTTACACTTAACTATTAACAAGGTTAAGAACCTTTTCATGTTTATTGGCTATTTCTTTTTAGTGTATTACATATTCCTACTCTATACCAACTTTTTTTTCCTGTGGGGTCACTAGTTTTTCCTTATTGGTTTTTGGTAATTCTGTGTATCACCGATAATATCTCTTGTAAATATGTTCTTTCACTGCTCATTTTTTGATTAAAAAAGTTTAAAATTTTATATAGTCAAATTTATCTTTTAGGATGAGTGAATTTCATGACATTTTAGGAAGGCTATCTAAAACATTACACCTTAGAGAAGTAACAAAATACTTCTGTCTTATGGTGCCATTCCTCTTCCCATAATGAAAATGGAAACTCAATCCACGTACCTTTATCAAAATGCCATCTATATAGTCCCACAGTTTAATCGTGCCATCAACGGAACAAGAATACAGCTAAAAGGGTAAAAACAGTACAAAACTGATTAAGAACTACAGTAAGATTATCAAGTAACTTAAATGCTGATACAGAAGGCATTGCTTATTCATTAATCTATTATTAGCTTTAAAGATGTGAAGTCACTTATACTCCTTTTGCAAAATAAAAAATCTTATCACAGCTCTTTGTGGAAATGACACCTATTAAATTTTAATTAAAAGGAAAAAAGTCAACCCTCTACTTTCAAGAGGGAGATGATAAGGTACTGAGTAATAAAAAACTCTTGAGAGCTTGTGACTATTATCCCAGAGCCCAGTTCTGTACCAGCAGAACTACTTTTATCTTCCACGGTATCAAAGGAATGTAGGGTTTAACAGTTAATTTCTACAGTGATCTCATTGTAACTGACAGTCTGTGGGCCAAACTCTGGTAACACCAGAATGCCTTAGTAACATGTTTTTATTTCTGTTTCAGTGGACTGAGTTTTACTAATGTTATACTGAACTGTGGAAAATTCTGAAAGAGATGGGAATACCAGACCACCTAACCTGCCTCTTGAGAAATCTGTATGCAGGCCAGGAAGCAACAGTTAGAACTGGACATGGAACAACAGACTGGTTCCAAATAGGAAAAGGAGTACGTCAAGGCTGTATATTGTCACCCTGCTTATTTAACTTATATGCAGAGTACATCATGAGAAACGCTGGACTGTAAGAAATACAAGCTGGAATCAAGATTGCCGGGAAAAATATCAATAACCTCAGATATGCAGATGACACCACCCTTATGACAGAAAGTGAAGAGGAACTAAAAAGTCTCTTGATAAAAGTAAAAGAAGAGAGTGAAAAAGTTGGCTTAAAGCTCAACATTCAGAAAACGAAGATCATGGCATCTGGTCCCATCACTTCATGGGAAATAGATGGGGAAACGGTGGAAACAGTGTCAGACTTTATTTTGGGGGGCTCCAAAATCACTGCAGGTGGTGACTGCAGCCATGAAATTAAAAGACGCTTACTCCTTGGAAGGAAAGTTATGACCAACCTAGATAGCATATTCAAAAGCAGAGACATTACTTTGCCGACTAACGTCCGTCTAGTCAAGGCCATGGTTTTTCCAGTAGTCATGTATGGATGTGACAGCTGGACTGTGAAGAAAGCTGAGCGCCAAAGAATTGATGCTTTTGAACTGTGGTGTTGGAGAAGACTCTTGAGAATCCCTTGGCCTGCAAGGAGATCCAACCAGTCCATTCTGAAGGAGATCAGCCCTGGGATTTCTTTGGAAGGAATGATGCTGAAGCTGAAACTCCAGAACTTTGGCCACCTCATGCGAAGAGTTGACTCACTGGAAAAGACTTTGATGCTGGGAGGGATTGGGGGCAGGAGGAGAAGGGGATGACCGAGGATAAGATGGCTGGATGGCATCACTGACTTGATGGACGCGAGTCTGAGTGAACTCCGGGAGTTGGGTGATGGACAGGGAGGCCTGGTGTGCTGCGATTCATGGGGTCGCAAAGAGTCGGACACGACTGAGTGACTGAACTGAACTGATAGTGAACTTCTGTGTGTGCTATTATTGTGAAAACGATTTACAAGAAAGATGGTAGAGAAGGAGATGGAACTCATCTCATAAACAATGTAGGTCTAGGCTATGACCCTATTTTAATAATTAAAATTAAGTGAAAAATATCCTGAGTCAGAAAATCAAAATAGCTTGATGGTCACCTAGAAAGCTTCTCAGCCAAATTCTATTTAAATTATTCTGGCAACAGTAACGCCAATATTAAAATAGTCAATTGTGAATTGTTTAACACCTGTAGATGGTTGTTGGGATTGAGCTGGATTCCGGTCACCAGATTTCTGTGCCCTTGCAATATATGCACACATTCTTCTGTAGCTGTGCTATAAACTTTAATAAAGTCTCCAGAGACACAGAAGATATACCTGGAAATAAGAGAGAAAAACAAGATTCACTTTTCCATACAGTATAATCTGTCTATCGTCCATGAAAAATTTTAAAACATGCAATGGAGATTTCATTCAAAAAAAAATTTCAAGAACTGAATACTCAAATTGTGCTGCTCACACCTATGGGGACATCTAAGACCATTTAGTTCATTAACTCTCAAAAGTAGATCAATGATGCGCAAATCACATCTCTGACCTGTGCCAGGGGCAGAGGCTATATGGAATCATCCTGCAAAAACGGCTGACCTAACCGAGTTGCCTGCTCACTAATGGATGGAGAGACTGTGTTATGCACTATCAGTTACTATTCTGTGGTGGTGTGGCTAACAGCAGTCTTTCCTTGTCCTCCAATACTCCATGGCAGTTCTTACTGCCACAATGCTGATTTTGCCTTTGTTTTTCTAGATTTGTGGCTTTCTTCCATATAGCAGAGGTTACTAAATTATTAATCGTGGTTAATCTGGGGTAATATTTGACTTTTTTCATAGTAGGTATAACCATAAGACAAAGCTCAGAACTGCAAATATTCTAGTATCTATCAAATAAAAGATGCTCGTTCTGTGCCTATTAGATCTGACACTGTACAAGTCTAACATGGTGCTTCGTCATATACCAAAGAAGGTAAAAAGCACAGAATCCTTAGGCTGGACCTCTCTCTACTCTGTGATCCCAAATCATTTGATCTATTTTTGAATTGTGTTGAAATTCCTCATTTATCTAAATATCCATCTCCCGTATGTAGCCATAAGCTCCTGTAGGGCAGAGGCCTTACTTACATTTGATTGCAATATATGCACACATTTGTCAAACAGAACTTGCCCAATCTTCAAAGGTTTTAGAAACTATTTAGATAAAATGAACCAGTGAAAGAATGACTACCAAATAATCAAAGGGTAAATCTATGCTGACTAGGGCTGCTACTACCCTATTTTATCATTTTAAGACACTGGAGTTTTCACACATACATCTCTGAAATCAAGATGCCTCTTCCAAGTGCTGTGACCACAGGACACAGTTGTGTTCAACTGTTTAGATCAACAAAGAACAAGCAATGAAGCAACCAAGGCCCATGGACGCCCCTGCTGGCTGGCCCTCCTCTCCATGCCCAGGAGTACCCAGGTTCTCACCGTCCTCAGCCCAGACCAGTCTTTTAAGGGCTCCCTTCAGACTCCAAGTGTGGCCCTTCAATTCACTTTTCTTATTCATACCAGACTAATTTTTACAAACTTGACCATATTACTTCCTTAAATAAAGACTAAACTAAAATCCTTAAAGGTTTTTTCACTGCTTTCAGGATATGATCCAAATTCCTAAGTTTGACTCCAATCTATCTAGAACTTTTTCAGTTGAACAGTAGGCCAAGTGGTTCAAATTTCCAACAACCTGCCCAACCCCCTCCCCCCCGCATCAGCAGGTCCTTCGGGCAGTATTTCCTTGAGATGGTGGTGGGTGAGGGGGTACTGAAAACTCACCCTAGCTGATTTTGATACTCTTCTCTAGAGGAAGTGATTTCCTCTCTCTTTCCTCCTCAGCAGAGAATCATGGGCTTAACTACCAATATTTGAATACAAACCTCTAGAGGAAACATTCCATGCTTCTGCACATTCTGCTGTCCATGGAGAATGAGAACATTTTCTATGTCTTTGACATTCAGCTCGGGTATCTTTCTACCGGAAACCCTCCCTCATTTTGTTCCAAATCAGTGCCTGCTTCCACAGGGTGCAGGGCTCAGCTCTACTCCAGCATTTTCCACACAGTGTTATGAGAGACCTTCCTGACCAGACTATGAGCTCCTTGAGGGGAGCAATTGTTTTTACTTATTACAAATAATAATGGAAATACAGTGTGGTAGAAAATAATGCATTTTAAAGAAGTCAAACCCAGATGGGTTCGAATGTCAGCTTTTATCCATGTATGGGCTGAATGACGTTGGAGAACTTACTTAATCTCTCTAAACCTCACTGATCTCTACTCACAGCGTTATTATAAAGATTATTATAAAGGTACATTGAGACAATGTGTGCAAGTGCAAGCTTTGCACAGCTAACACTCAACAAATACTTCTGTAAAATGAGGATAACAATACCTAAACCATGCAGACAGGAATGCACATAGAGCACCACCACAGTGCCTGTCACAGAGGACCCAAGTCATCTTTGTTGATAAAGTGTTGACGAAATTAATGATGTTTTCAAGCAGGAAACAGGATTTATATGAGGTTCTGAAGAATGTATGATTTGAGGGCTGGGAAAGAAAAACAATGCTGCTAAAATTCCACGATTCTGTCATTTCATTTACTAATTCAGCTTTTTTGATAAACTGTTTGAAGTAAAATACAACATTTCCTTGTTCCTCTTTGTATTCCTCTTGGCCAACTCCTTGTAGTAGCTTTTAGATAATATTCAAGTCTTCAGTGATTTCATTATAACCCTGTTAATTTGCTAGAAAACTGGCTTTAATTATTAGCTTATATATATACAGATGAAAAAAAGTATCTCTAAATATTGACCACGTTCCTATCTTGAATTTCTACCTAAACACCCGCTACATTCACTTTTATTTTCAAGGTACTTTAAATTCAAGAGGCCCAGTATGAACCCAACATCTTTTCCTTGTTAATCCTATTTGCTAAAGCACTCCAAAGCTCTGTCTTTTCACCTTCAATAGTAACTTAATTTTGGCCAAAGTCATCTCTTGCTTGGATGCCTGCATTAGCCTTCGGAGCCCTGGTCTATAACCTTCTAGACTCTTCTCCCACCACTTCCCTTCACCCTATGCTGCAGATATACTGACCCACAGCCATGATAACCCTCTGCCTATTCCAATTTAAGTTGTCTGCTTTGCTTGATCTCCCCGCCTCCCAATATATCACAGAAGGAGCAAACTCCTATTGGTTTTGCAAGATCCTACTGCTGAAGGGAAACTTTCTCACTAACTCCCTCTTCTATGCCAGCATTATACCTTGAGTATGCTTTCCTACCCTCTCTTATCTCTCCAGCATGTATTATACAGCCTTATGCTTTTGAACTGTGGTGTTGGAGAAGACTCTTGAGAGTCCCTTGGACTCCAAGGAGATCCAACCAGTCCATCCTGAAGGAGATCAGTCCTGGGTGTTCATTGGAAGGACTGATGCTGAAGCTGAAACTCCAATATTTTGGCCACCTGATGTGAAGAGCTGACTTATTTGAAAAGACTCTGATGCTGGGAAAGATTGAGGGCAGGATGAGAAGGGGACGACAGAGGATGAGATGGTTGGATGGCATCACCGACTCAATGGACATGGGTCTGGGTGGACTCTGGGAGTTGATGATGGACAGGGAGGCCTGGTGTGCTGCGGTTCATGGGGTCGCAAAGAGTTGGACATGACTGAGCGACTGAACTGATACAGTTTTCAGATTCATATTCTGAAACACAATCTCTTGTTACCACCCCCTGCCTGAGTATACCTTATCTAGAGAACTAAAAAAATACACTCTCTTTGGACCAAACAACAACCAAGAATGATTCTATGTTTCCTTTCGAAACTCATATCCCTAGCTCTCTCCATACACCATTCCTACTAGCTAACTGTACCACAGTTCTCATGCTTATACTGTGCCTCCTATCCCGAATGCCTTCCATCTATATCCTCTAGTCAAAATACCATCCATTTACCGTAGTTCAGTCGCTCAAGTCGTGTCCAATTCTTTGCCACCCCTTTGCCAGCAGCAAGCCAGGCTTCCCCGTGGTTCACCATCTCCCAGAGTTTGTTCCATCCCTGTCTAGCCTAAACATCATTTCCTCAACAACCTTCTCCATCCTTTTAGTCTGAAACACTGTTTCTTATGGGCTTCCAAAGTGCCACCGTATGAACCATCTGTTACTGGTTATCTTCTTTTCCTCATTAGGTTTGAAATTCTTGAAGGTAGGATCAATCTTGGAATTATCCTGGTTTTCAAAATCTCAGTTTGTTACAAACACATAGCTGGTAAACACTTAAAAATTAACTGCACGACTAAGGAAGTGAAAAACATTAGATCCCAATATAATGAATAACTTGTAGAAATAGTACACTGGAGGAAAAAATTGGATATAAGTTCAAAGTGGCAGAACTTTGGCAATCTCTTGAAGCCTCAGTTTCCTCCTGACTCACAAGTTGAGAATCAACAAAGCCCTTTGTATTGTAAAAACCAAAAGATCTTTTTTTTTTTTTGCCTCTAAGGCAATTTATAGAAGTTTCTTTAAGTCATGAATGCATTCAATAACTATTTACATACACCCATAAGATATTGTGGCAATAAAAACTTTCATAAGATACTACCTCTGCTTTTCCAAGACAGAAAGGGTGTTTGGTAAGTGTCTATCCCTGAGTGACTTGGAAACCTTCTTTTTATATTGTATCATTTCTAGATTATGTTCATAATATAGCAATGATGTAAGAGCTGACATATATTGAGACATTCAATGACAAGCATTGTTTGACATGCTCTATATACTTTGGCCACCTCATGGTTTTTCCAGTAGTCATGTATGGATGTGAGAGTTGGACTGTGAAGAAAGCTGAGCGCCGAAGAATTGATGCTTTTGAACTGTGGTGTTGGAGAAGACTCTTGAGAGTCCCTTGGACTGCAAGGAGATCCAACCAGTCCATTCTGAAGGAGATCAGTTCTGGGTGTTCTTTGGAAGGAATGATGCTAAAGCAGAAACTCCAGAACTTTGGCCACCTCATGCGAAGAGCTGACTCACTGGAAAAGACCCTGATGGTGGGAGGGATTGGGGGCAGGAGGAGAAGGGGACGACAGCGGATGAGATGGCTGGATGGCATCACTGACTCGATGGACGATTGACGTGAGTTTGAGTGAACTCCAGGAGTTGGTGATGGACAGGGAGGCCTGCGTGCTGCAATTCATGGGGTCGCAAAGAGTCGGACACGACTGAGTGACTGAACTGAACTGTGAAGAGCCATTGGAAAAGACCTTAATGCTGGGCAAGATTGAGGGCAGGAGGAGGAGGGGTGACAGCGGATGAGATGGCTGGATGGTATGTATCACTGACTCAAACGATAAGAGTTTGAGCAAATTCCGGGAGACAATAAAAGACAGGGAAGCCTTGGTGTGCTGCCATCCATGGGGCCACAAAGAGTCGGACACGACTGAAGGACTGAACAATATGTATTAAGGCATTTAATACTCTTGTAACAAGCCTGTAAAATGAATTACTAAATATTATTCCCGTTTATAGATGAGGCAACTGAAGCAAAGATTAAGAACCTCGCGAAAAGCATACAATAGATGAACCGGGCTTAGTTACGCTTCCAGCTACATTGAACTCCTGAGCAAGGGCATCAGGGCTTACGCATATATTTATCTCACACAGAATCTAATATCAGTTTTTACGGAGAGCTCCAAAAAGGCTATCAAAACGCATCTTTTAGGTGTTAGGGAAGTGCAAAGAAATCGGAACCTGCAATCGTTCAGTAACCCAAGTCACGATTCGGTCCGAAAGAAGGCTGTTTACTCCTGGTTTT
>SJYQ01000124.1:300227-317974 GCA_006410935.1 Redunca redunca | reverse complement strand
CCCCCCCCCCCGTCTATATGCTTTCATTGCAGTGTATTAAAATTTTATCTTTTTAATAACTGCATAGTATTTCACAGAGTAAATGTAGCATACTTGATTAAATCAATCCCTCAAAAGTGGACATTTAGTCATTTCCATTTTTTTTAAAAAAGGGCACATAGTGCTATAGGACACATAAATTTGACATAAATTTGTGACGGTATTACTGTAGGACATATTCATAGGATAAGTATTGTGGGATTAAAGGATATTTAGTTTTTTTTTAATTTTGAAGGAGTGTTTTCTGGAATAGAGATGCGTGTTCCTGGGAAAACCAAGAGAAATAACTAATAACAGCCAAAAAAGGGAACTATTTAGTCTAAAGTTTTGGGAAAGTCCATAAGAGAGTATGATTTCTTAAAAAGAAATCAGGAACGAAGAGGACTGATGAAATAGTGCAAGGCAAACAAAGTTGCCTATAAATACTGCATCAATGAGCACCAGTTGAAAGGTAGCAAGTGTGGGCAGTTCGTTATTTAAAACAGAGTGTATTGTTGAGTCACTTTTTCAAGAATTGCTAAGGGTAGGAACTTCCTTGGTGGTCCAGTGGCTAGGACTCTTTGCTCCCAATTCAGGGGGCCCAGGCCTGACCCCCAGTCGAGGAACTAGATCCCACATGCCACAACTAAGACCTGGTGCAGCCAAATAAGTATTTTTTAAAAAGGAAAAGGAAAAAGAAAAAAAAGGAATTTCTAAGTATAGTGAAAACTCAAATTTGGAAAACTCATCAGTGACCACAGGACTGGAAAAGGTCAGTTTTCATTCTAATCCTGAAGAAAGGCAAGCTACCACACAATTGCACTCATCTCACATGCTATCAAAGTAATGATCAAAATTCTCCAAGCCAGGCTTCAACAGTACGTGAATGGAGAGCTTCCAGATGTTCAAGCTGGGTTTAGAAAAGGCAGAGGAACCAGAGATGAAATTGCCAACATCCATTGGGTCATAAAAAGCTACAGAGTTCCAGAAAAACATCTACTTCTGGTTTATTGACTACTCCAAAACCTTTGACTGTGTGAATCACAACAAACTGGAAAATTCATAAAGAGATGGGAATATGAATATCTTATCTGTCTCCTTAGAAATCTGTATGCAGGTCAAGAAGCAACAGTTAGAACCAGACATGAAACAATGGACTGATTCCAAATTGGGAAAGGAGTACGTCAAGATTGTATATTGTCATACTGCTTATTTAACTTATATGTAGAGTACATCATGCGAAATGCCAGGCTGGATGAAGCACAAGCTGGAATCAAGATTGCCGGGAGAAATATCAATAACCTCAGGTATGCAGATGACACCACCCTTATGGCAGAGAACAAAGAGGAAATAAAGAGCCTCTCGATGAAAGTGAAAGAGGAAAGTGAAAAAGCTGGCTTAAAACATTTAGAAAATTAAGATCATGGCATCCAATCCCATCACTTCATGGCAAATAGGTGGAAAAGCAATGGAAACAGAGACTTTATTTTGGGGGGGCTCTAAAAGTACTGCAGATGGTGACTTCAGCCATGAAACTGAAAGACGCTTGCTGCTTGGGAGAAAAGCTATGACCAACCTAGAAAGCATATTAAAAAGCAGAGACATTACTTTGCCAACAAATGTCCATTTGGTCAAAGCTATGATTTTTCCAGTAGTCATATATGGATGTGAGAGTTTGGACTATAAAGAAAGCTGAGTGCCAAAGAATTGATGCTTTTGAATTGTGGTGTTGGAGAAGACTGTTGTGAGTCCCTTGGACTGCAAGGAGATCAAACCAGTCCATCCTAAAGGAAATCAGTCTTGAATATTCATTGGAAGGACTGATGCTGAAGCTGAAACTCCAATACTCTGCCACCTGATGCGAAGAACTGACTCATTGGAAAAGACTCTGATGCTGAGAAAGACTGAAGGCAGGAGGAGAAGGGGACGACAAAAGGTGAGATGGTTGGATGGCATCACTCACTCAATGGACATGATTTTGAGGAAACTCTGGGAGTTGGTGACGGACAGGGAAGCCTGGCATGCTACACAGTCCATGGGGTCACAGAGTCGGACAGGACTGAGTGATCTAACTGAACTGAAGTATAATGAATTCTGCTCCTTAATATTTCGTTTAGTATACTGACATTCATATGTCACATCACAGTCTTTGTTGATTGGTTTACAAACACTAAAATAAAAGCAAAATTTTCTTAAGTGTTTGGAGGACTTGAAAGAACTAATAGAATATTAAGGGTGATAGAAGGTGGGTGTGTACTCTCTGAACACAGTATCAGATCCTTCCCTAGCCATGTCATAGAAAAGAACAAGGGACGTTTGGCTCATTTGTTGAGAACTGAGTATTTTTGACAAGTCCTTGGTTCTCTTTAGTGCTCCTCTTTTCTTTCTAGTCCTCTCCAGAATCTTAGTTAAAAGTCAGGCATACTGGAGTGGGTTACAATTCCTTTTACTAGGATATCTTCCCAGCCCAGAATTGAATCTGGGTCTCCTGAATTGCAGGCAGATTCTTTACTGTCTGAGCCACAAGGGAAGCCCCAATGCCTTTGTCCATGGGAATTGTTCAGGCAAGAATACTGGATGGGTTGCCATTTCCTTCTCCAGGGAATCTTCCCAACCCAGGGATCAAACCCAGGTCGCCTGCACTGCAGGCAGACTCCTTACCATCTGAGCCACCAGGGAAGTCTTATTTCTCTAGAATAAATACCAATAAGTGGGACTGCTTAGTCAAATTATGTTTAAGTTTTTAAGAAATTGCCAGACTGTTTTTCCAGTTTCAGTACCATTTTGCATGCTAATCAGTTAGTTACGGAAGTTTTAGTTGCTTTACATCCTTGTCAGCGTTTTGTTGTCAGTATTCTTAATTTAAGCCACTGTAATTTTATAGTGGGATTTCATTGTTATTATTTTCATTTCATTAATGACTAATGCTGTTGGGCATCTTTTCATGTGTTCATTTCCTATCTATATATTAATATCTTCTTTGGTGCAGTGTCTTCAAATATTTTATCCATTGTTTTATTGGTTATTTTCTTATTGTGGAGTTTTAAAATTTTTAAAAATATATTTTAGACACAATTGTTTTCTCTGATATGTGAATTGTAAATACTTTCTCCCAGATTGTGCCTTGCCTTTTCATTCTGTTAATAGTATCTTTCATAGAACTGAAGTTTTTGGTGAAGTACAGTTATCAGTTCTCTTCTTTCACAGATAATGTTTTGCTGTTGTATTTAAAAACTCTTTTTATCTATTCCACGTTTATGAACATATTCTCCTATGTTTAAAGTGAAGAGTTTTATACAATTGACACTTGAACAACATGGGTTTGTTGTTGAACTATGGGTCCACTTATATGCTGTGGACCAGTCTTGAACTATGGGGTCTGTTAGGGGAAGCACACTGATTAAAACTGCCCACCCTGGCCAGGTACCATAGTAACTATTTGCATGAGTTGTTTTGTGACAGGAGATCCTGGTAAGGAATACGGAACTAATAAGCCACCACCAACCAGAAGAGTTCGGGAAAGGTCTAAAGGAGACACTCCGTCCACTTCCCAGAATCCCTCTCGCTAGCATCCATCTTGGCTGAGTGATGCGTGCGCCACCAGGAAAGACTGAATTAGAATGATTGGCCAAAGACCACCCGGAAACTAATCCCATCACCATAAAACCGGACATTGTGAGCCACGCAGCAGAGCAGTTCTCCTGGGTTCCCTTACCCTACGGCTCTCCACCCGGGTGCCCTTTCCCGATAAAATCTCTCGGTTTGTCAGCACATGTGTCTCCTCGGACAATTCATTTCTGAGTGTTAGAGAGGAGCCCAGTTTCGGGCCCTGGAAGGGGTTCGCCTTCTTGCAACAGGTCCACTTACATACAGGTGTTTTTCAACAAATATGTTGGATTTTTTTTTTTTTTTGAGGTTTGTGACAATTTGAAAAGACTCACAGATTCTCTGTATTGTCTAGAACTATCAAAAAAATTAAGAAAAAGTTAGGTGTGTTAGGAATGTAGAAAATGTATACAGATAATACACTTAACATAAAAACATATATTCACTGACTGTGTCATTGGTAAGGTTTTAGTTGGGGGTGTCCCTTGTAGCTTAGTCAGTAAAGAATCTGCCTGCAATGCAGGAGACCTGGGTTTGATTCCTGGTTTGGGAAGATCCCCTGGAGAAGGGAATGGCAACTCACTTTGGTATTCTTGTGTGGAGAATCCATCTAGTGTGGAGTCCATGGGGTCACAAGAGTTGGACCCAACTTAGTGACTAGACCACCACCACCACCAAGGTTTCTACTCAACAGTAAGCTAGGAAGGGAGAATGGAGGGTGTCCGTGAAGACTGGAAACATGGAGAGTATTATTTTATTTTGCACTGACTGAGGATATAATTCAAAAGAGAACTTTTGTTGTTATTGTTTGTGGTAATTTTTCTCAGATTATTAAAATGATACCTCAAAAATTAAAAATTCTTATTGAACTCTCAGATATCAATTTGAGAGTCTAGGCCATAGGGAATAGCTTCATAAAGCTGTGAAATGGAATATTTCCTGCCTTAACGGTATACAAGGATGGCACAGCCATTGGGGATTCCAACCTTCCAAATGTAAATTTCTGAGCCAGGAAGAACAATGCCAGCTATCCAGCAGCCATCAGCCACTCCCCAGGGTTAGCCCCGAGGAGCCCAAGGGGGTGGGAGAAAGTGCAAGTGCCAGCCATCCACCACACCCACCACTCTCTATGGTGAACAAATGAAGAATAAAGGATGTGAATAATTGAGAAGCAGGATGCTGGCCTCAGAGAGCTGAGATGCATATGAAAAGGATGCAAGCCCAGAGCTTGCATATTCCTATACATAGAACAGCACTAAATTCCTTAACTTGAGATATCTAGTTTCCTTAATTAACAATAATCTGATGTTCTGACTATCTGCCCCCTTTGTTGCCAACTTCTGTATAAGCGGACTCCTTCCTCTGCCTCCTCAGAGCAGTTTCTTAGGCTACTTGCGATGCTGTCTCTCAGGCTTGAAGTCCTAACAGTTTCCACCAAATAGACAGCTCTCAGCTTTTAGGTTGTGTGTATGTTTTTTCAGTCAACAAAGCTTAAAAAATTCCACAATTTAATGACGACTGTGCACAGATTTGCAGATGATACTACTCTAATGGCAGAAAGCAAAGAGGAACTAAGGAGACTCCTGATAAGGGTGAAAGGAGAGTGGAAAACCTGGTTTAAATCTTCACAAAAATGAATATCATCCCACCCACTTCATGGCAAATAGATGGGGAAACAGAGGCAGATTTTATTTTCTTGGGCTCCAAAATCACTGTGGATTGTGACTGCAGCCATGAGATACAAAGATGCTTGTTCTTTGGAAGAACAACTATGGCAAAACTAGACAGCATATTAAAAAGCAGAAACATCACTTTGCCAACAAAGGTCTATACAGTCAAGGCAAGGCTTTTCCAGTAGTTATGTATGGATGTGAGAGTTGAACCATAAAAAAGGCTGTGTGCCAAAGAATTGATGCTTTTGAATTGTGGTGTTGGAAAAGACTCTTGAGAGTCCCTTGGACTGCAAGGAGATCAAACCAGTAAATCCTAAAGAAAATCAGTCCTGAATATTCATTGGAAGGACTGATGCTGGAGCTGAAGCTCTTAATACTTTGTCCACCTGATGTGAAGAGCCCACTCATTGGAAAAGACCCTAATGCTGGGAAAGATTGAAAGCAGGAGGAGAAGCGGTTGACAGAGAATGAGATGTTTGGATGGCCATCACCGACTCAGTGGACATGAGTTTGAGCAAAATCCAGGAGTTAGTGAAAGACAGGGAAGCCTGGGGTGCTGTAGTCCACGGGGTTACAAAGAGTCAGACATGACTTAGTGACTAAACAACAAGTGCAAAACAAGCCATTAAGTAGAGTGTCAAGTCCTTCCCACATAAAAACAACTTATAAGTACTTGGTCTTAATAAATATTTTATGCTAGTTATATCCCCAAGGGTATTCATTACAAGCTATTGCTAAAATTTCCTAACTATAAAGATGTAATTAGCTACACATGGGCTTCCATCGTGTCTCAGCAGTAAAGAACCCACTTGCCAACGCAGGAGATGTGAGTTTGATCCCTGGGTTGGGAAGATCCCCTGGAGAAGGAAATGGCAACCTACTCCAGTATTCTTGCCTGGAAAATCCCATGGACAGAAGAACCCAGCAGGTTACAGTCTATGGGGGTCACAAAAGAATAACCTTGCTGCTAAGCAACAGCAACTACAGCAATAGAGTGACCAGTCACTGACTCTGCTGAGGGCCTGATTTCATAAATCTTTTTTTGGAGCTTCTCTGATCTTATTCCTTTTCAAGTTTATTTGGTTTTGTGTTTATAAGAATTTAGTACACTAGTATGGACACATACACGCACACAGGCACATATTCCTAGCCTATGTGTATACATATATTTGGGCATGCATACTAAAATTGTCTCTTCTACTATTAGGGTGCACAATTTAACAAGATTAGAACCTGGTTGCTAAGAAACAAATGTGAATATAGAGGACACTTTTGACATCTTTAATACAGTATTTATTATTTTTAAACCTGATTCTAAATTGGTTTCCCAGATACTGCAAAACTTTAAAAAGTTCTTGTTTATATAACTGATGTCTATTTTGTTTTGTTTCCTCATTTTTGAATTAAATTATGTTGATTAATTTAGAATTCATAAAATCTGTTAAATCAGATTAAATAATTATTCACTGATACATGCAATCATGAAATTTAATTCAACATGTAAGGTGAATTGTCTGAAAATAAATTGTGTTTCTGCATTATCCAAAGTGATGAATTTCTAAGGCCTTTTTTTTTTTTCCAAGATACAGTGTTTTTCTACACCTTAGAGTGGACATACAACCTTTGTGAATTAATTTAGCTTAGAAATTTGACAATTTTTGAAAAACAAATGACAATATAAAAACATTAAACAATATGAAATTGTGATGGTCTATTATATAAAGTAATTCATCCATTTAATCTTTTAAAAATCATCTTAATGGTGTATTCAGTTCAGTCACGCAGTCGTGTCCGACTATTTGCGACCCCATGAACCGTAGCACACCAGGCCTTCCTGTCCATCACCAACTCCCAGAGTCCACCCAAACCCATGTCCATTGAGTTGGTGATCCCATCCAACAATTTCATCCTCTGTCATCCCCTTTTCTTCCTGCCTTCAATCTTTTCCAGCATCAAGGTCTCTTCCAATGAGTCAGCTCTTTGCATCAGGTGGCCAAAATATTGGAGTTTCAGCTTCGACATCAGTCCTTCCAATGAATATTCAGGACTGATTTCCTTTAGGATGGACTGGTTGGATCTCCTTGCAGTCCAAGGGACTCTCAAGAGTCTTCTCCAACACCACAGTTNAGGCCAATTCTCACATCCATACCTGACCACTGGAAAACCATAGCCTTGACTAGATGGACCTTTGCTGGCAAAGTAATGTCTCTGCTTTCTAATATGCTATCTAGGCTGGTCATAACTTTCCTTCCAAGGAGTAAGCGTCTTTTAATTTCATGGCTGCAGTCACCATCTGCAGTGATTTTGGAGCCCAGAAAAATAAAGTCAGCCCACTGTGTCCGCAGTTTTCCCATCCATTTGCCATGAAGTGATGGGGCCAGATGCCATGAGTTTTCTGAACGTTGAGCTTGAAGCCAACATTTTCACTCTCCTCTTTCACTTTCATCAAGAGGCTCTTTAGTTCTTCACTTTCTGCCATAAGGGTGGGGTCATCTGCATATCTGAGGTTATTGATATTTTCCCCGGCAATCTTGATTCCAGCTTGTGCTTCCTCTAGCCCAGTATATAATTGTGTTTTAATGTATACTCTCCTAGTGACTTAAATTTTTTAAAATTAATTTTTCTAGAGCAGTTTTAGGTTTACAACAAAACTTAGAGGGAGGTATGGAGATTTTCCATATACTGTGCATAGAAGAGGGGAGGCTTCTGTAGGCATAGCCTCCCCTCTTACAACATCACTCACCAGAGTTGTACATTTTTTTTACCATGGATGAACCTACACTGCCACATCACAATCATGCAAGTTCCTAGCTTACCCAAGTGTTCACTCTTACTGTTGCATGTTCTATAGTTTTGAACAAATTTGTAATGACATATCCAGCATTATAATATACAGAATATTTTCACTGCCCTAAAAGATCCTTTGTGCTCTGCCTGTTCATCTTTCTTTCTTACCCCCATGCCTGAAACCACAGATTTTCTTATTGCTTCCATCCCTGGCCTTTTCTAGAATATCACACAGTTGAAGTCATACAATATGTAGCATTTTCAGGTTGACTTTTTTTGCTTAGTAATATTCATATATTTCCATCATGTTTTTTATAGCATGATAGCACATTTCTTTTTAGTGCTGAATAATAATATTCCATTATCTGAATGTAGCATAGTTTATTTATTCATTCACTCACTGAGGGTGTGACATCTTGGTTGCATCCAAGTTTTAGCAATTATGGATAAAGCTGCTATCACATCCATGTATAGCTTTTGATGTAGATATAAGTTTTCAACTGCTTTGGGTAAACACCAAGGATTCCTATTACTGAACTGCTTGGTACCAGTATGTTTAGTTTTGTAAGAAATCTCCAAATTATTTCCAAAGGGGTATACTAATTGGCAACCCCACCAGCAATGTATGAGGATTCCTATTGCTCCATATTCTTGCCAGAAGTTTTTGTTGTCAGTGTTATAGATTTTGGCCATTCTGATAGGTGTAAAATTTTATTTTTTAAATAACACATTTGGCTTCCTAATTCAGCCAACATTGAATATTTAATATAAGACAGCGTCCTAGTTCCTAGGAATACAAAGATGAGTTAATAAGATATGATACTTATGTTAAGGGTCTCATATAGTATTGAGGAATATGGACACAAAAGTGATCATTATGTTATGGTGTTCAGTTCAGTTCAGTTGCTCAGTCGTATCCGACTCTTTGCAACCCCATGAATTGCAGCACGCAGGCCTCCCTGTCCATCACCAACTCCCGGAGTTAACTCAAACTCACGTCCATCGAGTCAGTGATGCNCTGAGGTTATTGATATTCCTCCCGGCAATCTTGATTCCAGCTTGTGCTTCTTCCATCCCAGTGTTTCTCATGATGTACTCTGCATATAAGTTAAATAAGCAGGGTGACAATATACAGCCTTGATGTACTCCTTTTCCTATTTGGAACTAACCTGTTGTTCCATGACCAGTGCAAATGTCATAGATACATGGTGATGTGGGTTTAGAGAAGGCCCCCTGACCTGATCTGAATTTCTGAGGGAAGTGATGATTCACCTAATTCTTAAAGGTTGAATAGAAGTAAGCCATGTAAAGAGATTCTGTAAAGAACATTCCAGGCGGAATGAACAGCATAAACAAGACCCCATGATTTCTCACATGTGAAGACTGAGGAACTCTTATTTGAATCTTCCCCCAGAGATCTTTTATTCTTCATGGTGCTCTGCAAGTGCATTTTAAAGAACAGGTCCGTTATAGCATCCAGCAACATGACCCGCAATAAATTTTCTATTTAAAAAAATTTTTACATCAACTATTTGAAGAAAACTGACCCAGTGCTAGAGTTCACTTTTACCTGGCCATCTAAGTCTCACCTAGCAATTGTCCTAGTCCTTCATTCCTTTACCTGACTCTGCTCTTCCTCAATACACACTACATTACACTCTGCTTCCAAAGGTGCCTGTGAGTCTAAAATTCTTCTCCTTCCCTACAACGCTCACCCATCCACTCAGAACAGATCTCCGTAAAATACTAGGAAGAAGGTTTCATATCTCATTGGGTTCAGTCACTGTCCATTTTAGTACTTATTAATTTTTTTCTTTCTGGAGTGATTTATTGGTTGACTTTGATTTCAGGGCTTTGTAATCTCAAATTACCGATTAAGAGTACGATATTAAAGGGCCTGGTTAGATTATTTTCAGTTTGGGAAATAAATTATTTTCATATAAAGGAGACATTCATATGGCAGAGGGATTATTTCTACAGTGGTAAATAAAAGCATGATAATTTGAATCAATGATTCCTTATGATCCATAGGTAAAATCTAGGCTTCTTGATCTGGCAATGAAGTTCAGTTCTGTTCAGTCACTCAGTCATGTCTGACTCTTTGAGACCCCATGGACTGCCATGAAACAGGTCTCCCTATCCATGACTAACTCCTCGAGTTTACTCAAACTCATGAACATTGAGTCTGTGTTGCCATCCAACCACCTCATCCTCTGTTATCCCCTTCTCCTCCTGCCTTCAATCTTTCCCAGCATCAGAGTCTTTTCAAATGAGTCAATTCTTTGCATAGGGGGCCAAAGTATTGGATTTTCAGCTTCAATATCAGTCCTTCCAATGAATATTCAGGACTGATCTCCTTTAGAATGGACTGGTTGGATCTCCTTGCAGTCCAAGGGACTCTCAAGAGTCTTCTCCAACACCACAGTTCAAAAGCATCAGCTCTTCGGTGCTCAGCTTTCTTTATAGTCCAACTCTCACATCCATACATGACTACTGGAAAAACCATATCCTTGACTAGATGAACCTTTGTTGGTAAAGTAATGTCTCTGCTTTTTAATATGCTGTCTAGGTTGGTCATAAATTTTCTTCCAAGGAGCAAGCGTCTTTTAATTTTATGGGTGAAGTCACTGTCTGCAGTGATTTTGGAGCCCCCCAAAATAACGTCTGACACTGTTTCCACTGTTTCCCCATCTATTTCCCATGGAGTGATGGGACTGGATGCCATGATCTTCGTTTTCTGAATGCTGAGTTTTAAGTCAACTTTTTCACTCTCCTCTTTCACTTTCATCAAGAGGCTCTTTAGTTCCTCTTCACTTTCTGCCATAAGGGTGGTGTCATCTGCATATCTGAGGTTATTGATATTTCTCCTGGCAATCTTAATTTCAGCTTGTGTTTCATCCAACCCAGCATTTCTCATGATGTACTCTGGATATAAGTTAAATAAGCAGGGTGACAATATATAGCTTTGATGTACTCCTTTCCCTATTTGGAACCAGTCTGTTGTTCCATGTCCAGTTCTAACTGTTGCTTCTTACCTACATACAGATTTCTCAAGAGGCAGGTCAGGTGGTCTGGTATTCTGATCTCTTTCAGAATTTTCCACACTTTGTGGTGATCCACACAGTATTGATCCACAAAAGGCTTTGGCATAGTCAATAAAGCAGAAATAGATGTTTTTCTGGAACTCTCTTGGTTTTTGCACGATCCAGTGGATGTTGGCAATTTGATCTCTGGTTCCTCTGCCTTTTCTAAATCCAGCTTGAACATCTGTAAATTCACGGTTCACGAGTTGTTGAAGCTTGGCTTGGAGAATTTTGAGGATTACTTTACTAGCGTGTGAGATGAGTGCAACTGTGCAGTAGTTTGAGCATTCTTTGGCATTGCCTTTGTTTGGGATTGGAATGAAAACTGACCTTTTCCAGTCCTGTGGCCACTGCTGAGTTTTCCAAATTTGCTGGCATATTGAGTGTAGTACTTTCACAGCATCATCTTTCAGGATTTGAAACAACTAAACTGGAATGCCATCACCTCCTCTAGCTTTGTTCATAGTCATGCTTCCTAAGGCCCACTTGACTTACCATTGCAGGATGTCTGGCTCTAGGTGAGTTATCGTGATTATCATGAAGACCTTTTTTGTTCAGTTCTTCTGTGTATTCTTGCCACCTCTTCTTAATATCTTCTGCTTCTGTTTGGTCCATACCATTTCTGTCCTTCATTGAGCCCATCTTTGCATGAAATGAATGTTCCCTTGATATCTCTAATTTTCTTGATGAGATCTACAAGAGAAGACTCTACACATGGACATCACCAGATGGCCAACACCAAAATCAGATTGTTTATATTCTTTGCTGCCAATGATGGAGAACTGTAAACAGTCAGCAAAAACAAAACGGGGTGCTGACTGTGGCTCAGATCATGAACACCTTGTTGCCAAATTCAGACTTAAATTGAAGAAAGCGGGGAAAACCACTAGACCATTCAGGTATGACCTAAATCAAATCCCTTATAATTATACAGGGCCATGCTCAGTACCAGTGACTGGATTTCCCTGGTGGCTCAGATGGTAAAGCATCTGCCTACAATGTGGGAGACCCGGGTTCGATCCCTGGGTTGGGAAGATCCTCTGGAGAAGGAAATGGCAACCCACTCCAGTACTCTTGCCTGGAGAATCCCATGGATGGAGAAGCCTGGTGGGCTACAGTCCATGGGGTTGCAAAGAGCTGAACACGACTGAGCGACTTGACTTTCACTATGCTCTTGCTGCTGCTAAGTCAGTTCAGTCGTGTCCGACTCTGTGCGACCCCATAGGTGGCAGGCTCCCCTGTCCCTGGGATTCTCCAGGCAAGAACACTGGAGTGGGTTGCCATTTCCTTCTCCAGTGCATGAAAGTGAAAAGTGAAAGTGAATTCACTCAGTCGTGTCTGACTCTTAGCGGCCCCATGGACTGCAGCCCACCAGGCTTCTCCGTCCCCGGGATTTTCCAGGCAAAAGCACGGGAGTGGGGTGCCACTGCCTTCTCCGAAGGCACTATGCTCAGTGTATCTTGAATCCAGTTTTCTGTTGATGGGTGGAGCTGTGTTCCCTCCCAGCTATTTACCTGGGGCAAACTATGGTGGAGGTAATGAAGATAATGGTGGCTCAGTAGTAAAGCGTCTGTCTACAAGGCGGAAGACCCAGGTTCGAGCCCTGGGTTGGGAAGATCTCCTGGAGAAGGAAATGGCAATCCACTCCAGCACTGTTGCCTGGAAAATCCCATGGACAGAGGAGCCTGGTAGGCTACAGTCTATGGGGTCGCAAAGAGTCAGACACGACTGAGTGACTTCACTTTCAATGAAGATAATGGAGACCTCCTTCAAAAGATCTCATGCATGTACTTCTAGACTCAATGACCCCAACCCTGCAGCAGGCCACCACTGACCCACGCCTCCATTGGAGACTCCTGGACACTCACAGGCAAGTCTAGGTCAGTCTGTTGTGGGGTCACTGCTCCTTTTTTCTTGGCTCTGGTGCACACAAGGTTCTGTTTGTGCCCTCCAGGGGTCTATTTCCAGTCCTGGGTAAGTTGTGGCAGCTCTATGGCAGGGTTAATGGTGACATCCTCCAAGAGGGCTTGTGCCATAACCAAGGCTGCTGCACCAGAGCCCGCCTTCCTGCGGCAGTCCACTGCTGACCCTTTCCTCTGCAGGAGACGCCCAGGCACAGCTCTGTCTCAGTCTCTGTGGGGTCCCTGGGTCCTGGTGCACACAGGTTTGTTTGAGCCCACTGCTCACTCTGGTACTGTGCAGCTGGCAATGAAGGACTGACACAAATTGTCCTAACTTTTAAAAATCTATCTTATTTTTTGTGCTTTTATGAACCTCACTGTGGGTATGGTCCTCAGCATTCCATGATGATTCTAAATCTGTACCTTTTCTTATGTTGCTTCTACCTGAAATTCCTTCTTATTTTTATTCTAAAAACTGAAATCCTTTCTAAGAGTTTTAAATCTTCTCAGTTCTCTTCCATGAATATTCTCATTTATCTTCCTACTTTCTAATCTGAGCAGGTAAACTTTTCAATATGACTTATTGCATTTTAATTATATAGTAGCTTGAGTTGTCTCAAGTTAATAGTTGATTTGTCTGTGTTTTGGTGTTAACAGATGTATGATCTTAGAGGTCAAGACAGTATATTGTCCTTTTGGATATCAAAATGCAGTGTTTCCTGCATTGTGGGTTCCTAATTACCATTTATTGCTTGATGATTTATTAGTAGGTAAATTATCTTGGAACCAACCTTATATTCCTGAAGTATTTAATATTTGCATGCCAGAGATCTAAGCTGATGATGACTTCAGAACTAGGTATGATAATTGATTTTTAAAAAATGACTGCAAAAATACAAATACACCACGTGGTGGCACCAAAGACACATCATTATTTTTGCAGACTTTGTATTTTTTACTACTGCCAGAAATTATAATTACCCTATTAGCACATAGAAAAATACTTTTAATATCTAGCTGATATTTAAGCTCAGTAGAGTGTTATGTGATGAGCATTTCTTAGTATAGAAACATTCAAAAAAGATCTTTGTAAATCTTTACTTGTATTTATTTACAAAAGATGTCTTTAAGTTCTAGACTTCTTCTATACTATTTTGAAATCAGATTCCTCTTCCTTCACCATCTTATCCCTCGCTACCCTAAAATTTTATGAGCATTAGAAACTGTACTGGACATTTGGGTTTGGGGATGGAGGTCATTGGTGGCTCACAGGATGTTATATTCTATAGAATGTGGACCTATACAAATTCCAGCTGTTGATGGTACATGCAGTTCTTTTGCAGACAGGCTTCTTAGGCATGTTGCCTAAGTTTAATTTCCATGTGTAAAGTCATACTTAAAGTATGTAAACTGAAACAGCTGTTAGTACGCTGAGAATGCATTTGGTGCACAGAAGAACAGCTCCCTAGCCTCTCATTCCACCCCCACTTTATTTTGAAATATCTTTTGAATAGAAAAGGGCATTTTGGAGAGCCATCTAGTGTCTTTGACCCCATTAGTGAGTAGCAGTTTATCCCTGGGAAACTGTTGCACCAAACAAATGTTGGATTTTGCTTTAAACTCCTTCCTTGATAACCATAGGATTTCCTCTTCTCTGTAAGCTTTGCTTATTCTTTACTTAGAAAGATATTCACCAATAATACAAGTTTTCTTAAACCCAAGCTAAGTCTCACTGTATTATCATTTAGCAATAGCTCTGAACTTTTATTTTCCTAAAGGTTGGCAGTATTAAAGGCAGATTTTTGTGTAACACCTATGTACCTTTTCATTGTTGTGGTATATAAGGACTGTGTTTAAAAGTATTTTAATATCTGGTTTATGTTGATGATTCCTTATGGAGTTCTAGCTACACAGAATTTGTGCTTCTAATTGTTTTCCCCCAAAAGGTAGTTATTAGTTATTAATTACTTTTTTGTTGTTTTTAATTTATTTCTTCTTTCCCCACTCCCATTTCTCTTTTCAAAGATAATTCTTAAGGGCCTACCTCAGGTTTGTGTGTGTGTGTGTGTGTGTGTGTGTGTGTGTGTGTGTTCGTCGCTTAGTCATGTCCGACTCTTTGCAGCCCCATGGACTGTAACCCACCAGGCTCCCCTGTCTATGGAATTCTCTAGGCAAGATTACTGGAGTTGATGGGGAGAGAGATGGGAGGGAGATTCAAAAGGGAGGGCATATATGTATACCTATGGCTGATTCATGTTGAGGTTTGACAGAAAACAGCAAAATTTGGTAAAGCAATTATTCTTCAATAAAAAAATAAACTAAAAAACAAAAGAATACTGGAGTGGTTTGCCATTTCCTTCTCCATGGAACCTTTCCAACCCAGGGATTGAACCTGGGTCTCTTGCATTGCAGGTGGATTATTTACCAACTGAGGTACCAGGAAAGCAAGATGGGAGGCTTAAACAGGGTTAAGACAGGTCCTTTTCTTAAGGAACATTCAATATAACAGGAAAGAAGCACAAATTAGTGGTGCTGGGAAAAGTGGTCATCTACATGTAAAAGAATGAAACTAGAATACTTTCTAACACTGTACACAGAATAAACTGAAAATGGATTAAAGACCTAAATGTAAGACCAGGAACTATAAAACTCTTAGAGGAAAACACAGGCAGAACACTCTTACATAAATCATAGCAAGATCCACCTCCCAGAGTAATGGAAAGAAAGACAAAAATAAATAAGTGGGGCCTAATTAAACTTAAAAGTTTTTACACAACAAAGGAAACTATAAGTAAGGTGTGAAGACAGCTCTCAGAATGGGAGAAAATAATAGCAACAAAACAACTGACAATTAATCTCCAAAATATACAAGCAGCTTATGCAGCTCAATACCAGAAAAATGAACACCCCAATCAAAATATGGGCAAAAGAACTAAACATACATTTCTCCAAAGAAGACATACAGATTGCTAATAAACACATGAAAAGATGCTTAGCATCACCACAACGCGATGTCATTTCACACCAGTCAGAATGGCTGCTATCAAAAAGTCTACAAACAATAAATGCTGGAGATGGTGTGGAGGAAAGGGAACCCTCTTTCACTGTTGGTGGGAACGCAAACTAGTACAGCCACTATGGAGAACAGTGTGGAGATTCCTTAGAAAACTGGGAATAGAACTGCCATATGACCCAGCAATCCCACTGCTGGGCATACACCCCAAGGAAACCAGAACTGAGACACGTGTACCCCACTGTTCATTGCAGCACTATTTATAATAGCTAGGACATGAAAGCAACCTAGATGCCCATCTGCAGATGAATGCATAAGGAAGTCGTGGTACATATACACAATGGAATATTCCTCAGCTATGAAAAAGTGCATTTGAGTCAGTTCTAATGAGGTGGATGAAACTGGAGCCTGTTATACAAAGTGAAATAAGTCAGAAAGAGAAAGACAAATACTGTATATTAACATATATAGCATTTAGAAAGATGGTGCCAGCGATTCGCAGAACATCAAAGGAGACACAGATGTAAAGAACAGACTTTTGGACTCTGTGGGAGAAGGCGAGGGTGGGGTGGTTTGGAGAATAGCATTGAAACATGTATATTACCATATGTAAACTAGAAGAGTGCAAGTTCGATGCATGAAGCAGGGCACCCAAAGCCAGTGCTCTGGGACAATCCAGAGGGATATGATTTGAATGGAGATGGGGATGGTTCAGGATGGGGGGGGGACACATGTATACCTGTGGCCAATTCATGTTGATGTATGGCAAAAACCATTACCATATTGTAATTATCCTCTAATTAAAATAAATAAATTAATTTAAAAATTTTCTGACCACACAGAAGAGGCAACAACATAAGCTAGGGTAAATAAAGAAGACTTTATAGAGGAGATGTTACTGGAGGTAAGTGTTGAATGATAGAAGGGAATTTCTCTAGGCAGTGAAGGGTAAAGCAGATTTTTGAGGCAGCAGAATGGAATGAGCACTAGTGTGATGGGTTTGTGGACATAAGGACTCATTTGGTTTTCTTTCAGATACATGGAAGGATAGGTGGTGAGAAAGAACAGAAAGGAAAGGAGATTCCCTGGGGTCCAGTGGTTAGGACTCTGTCCTCCCACTCGCTGTCAGAGGCCTGGATTCAATCCCTAGTCGGGGTACTCTATAAGCCCCATGGTATGGCCAAACAAAACAGAACCAAAAATCCCCCCCCAAAAATGCCTCAAAGTGCCTGCACTACTTGTTGCTACCCCTTCCCCTCACAAAAAAAAAGAACTGAAAGGAAGCGTGAGACTAGGTTTATCTATACTTAAAGGTTTGGAAATATAAATGCAAGATTTTTTAAAATAAAAAATTTGAGATTATAAAGTTTTGATATATGTTTTGACTTATGAAAAGTTTTGATTTATGTTATTTTAAAGTGATATTAATATATGACTGTTTTTTGCATGAATTGAAGTGAAGTCACTCAATTCAGTTCAGTTCAGTCGCTCAGTCGTGTCCGACTCTTTGCGACCCCATGAATCACAGCACGCTAGGCCTCCCTGTCCATCACCAACTCCCGGAGTTCACTCAGACTCACGTCCATTGAGTCAGTGATGCCATCCAGCCATCTCATCCTCTGTCGTCCCCTTCTCTTCCTGCCCTCAATCCCTCCCAGCATCAAAG
>SJYQ01000124.1:273167-300169 GCA_006410935.1 Redunca redunca | reverse complement strand
AGGAAAAACCATAGCCTTGACTAGATGGACCTTAGTCGGCAAAGTAATGTCTCTGCTTTTGAATATGCTATCTAGGCTGGTCATAACTTTTCTTCCAAGGAGTAAGCGTCTTTTAATTTCATGGCTGCAATCACCATCTGCAGTGATTTTGGAGCCCCAAAAAATCAAGTCTGACACTGTTTCCACTGTTTCCCCATCTATTTCCCATGAAGTGATGGGACCGGATGCCATGATCATTTTCTGAATGTTGAACTTTAAGCCAACTTTTTCACTCTCCACTTTCACTTTCATCAAGAGGCTTTTTAGTTCCTCTTCGCTTTCTGCCATAAGAGTGGTGTCATCTGCATATCTGAGGTTATTGATATTTCTCCCGGCAATCTTGATCCCAGCTTGTGTTTCTTCCAGTCCAGCATTTCTCATGATGTACTCTGCATATAAGTTAAATGACTCAGTTGTGTCCAACTCTTTGAGACCCCTTAGACTGTAGCCTACCAGGCTTCTCTGTCCATGGGATTTTTCAGGCAATAGTACTGGAGTAGATTGCCATTTTCTTCTCCAGGGGATCTTCCCAACCCAGGGCTCGAACCTGGGTCTCCCACATTGTAGACAGACGCTTTACCATCTGAGCTACCAGGGAAGTTTTTTGCATAGTAAATATTTAATAGGTTTCATAACAGCTGATGTTCTTAAAGTTAGTGAATTACCTTCTATGTGAACCAGTAAAATACATCATTGACTAAAAAATCTATGCAATTCCACGTATATTCATATATATTTGCTTTGTAAACATAAAAAAGCATCGTTGATTTTGTCATTTTATTTAATCAAGCCCATAGATATTTAGCTTCTAGATTAAAAAATGAAGCTTTAGTGAAAAGTATGTATAATGCATTTGTATACTTATAATGTGGAAAAGTGTTAGTCGCTCACTTGTGTCTGACCCTTTGTGAACCCATGGACTGTAGCCCGCCAAGCTCCTCTGTCCATGGGATTCTCCAGGCAAGAAAACTGGGGTGGTTGCCATACCCTTCTCCAGAGGCTCTTCCCGACCCAGGGATCAAACCCCAGTATCCCATGTTGCAGGCGGATTCTTTACCATCTGAGCCATCGGGGAAATCTATTCTTATGAAATGTATGTGTAATTATATTTTTGTGTTGGTAATTGATAATTTAGCCTTTATTAATGGCCACAAAGAGTTGGACATGACTGAGTGACTGAACTGAACTGAACTGAACTGAATGGCCAACTTAGATGGCTAAATGATAGCTCATATTAAATGTAACAGAAATAACAATTCTCTGGATAGTGTTTTCCTCACAAAAACAAATTCAAAATGAATGTGGAGAAACTTATATTCAAAAAATAAATTCTACGCTATTTTTGTTGAGCTAGCTTTTAGAATCATTGAGACGTGTTTCAGGAGCTCTGTGTTTCTTTGATACATAATGCTATTTTACTATTTCTATAAAAATAAGTTAAATTTTCCTAATTCTAGTTTTAGTATTTGTTTTATTCTCAAATGTACATCTTTTGGTCTTGTCCTTATAGTCTATAGTTGCATGGAAATAGATGATGCTATTTACTGGGATGTATGTGGATATTGGAATCTGCCCTGAAAGTATTTTATGTATATTATTTTTCTACTGGAACAGCATAAAACATACTTCCAGTTTAAGAGGGAATCATTCATATTGCTCTCTTACATTTAATGCCTGATATTGAACTTACTCTTTTTTTCAGCCTGAATTATAGTTCTAAAACAGATAGATTCTTAGTACTTTATTTTCCATTTTAAAGTTTCCCTCAAACTGTGGTTAGGGAGTGAACAGAAAACTATTATGACATTCTTTATGTTTTCTAGTCTGTTTGAGAGACCATAAACGGTAAAACTTCAGTAGTTTCATTTATGGAAGTCAATTGAAAAAATAATGGCCTAGTAATTTAGTCACAAATTCAGTCTTATAAAAGGGTGTTACAGAGATGGTATTTTTATTTTAATATTAAAACAATTCTATTTTCAGAGTAAAGTTAATAGATTTTAAGGAATTAAGTCATAGTTTTAATCTGAATTTTTCCAGTGACTTAAGGTTTCCCACTTCACCTCCCAGTTAGTAGAATGTAAATCTCATTTCCAGATCTTCTTGAGAAAGTATTAGGGAGAAACTAAAGCTAATTTCCTTGTTTCATTAACCCCTTGCACAATATTGTAAGATGAACAGTGCTAACTGAGCAATTAAACTTGCATTTCTGATTGACTAGGGCATATGTCCTGGCATTGAGGGAGTATAAAAAAAATCAATAAAATGTAAGGGTATTTCTATAATTCTGTGAGCAGAATCTATCTTGTGTCATTTTATGAGTATAATTTTCTGTTGAAACAAAGATATACTGGTGACTTTCAGAAAGTTTTACTAAACAAGAGTAAATGCCATGAAGTGAAAATTTTATAAACAGAGCATCAAATAAGAGTGGATTCATGCTGTTTTTCAAGTGAAAGACTGTAGTCATAAAAAATTAAGCTTCTGAAGTACTCAGACCCTCAGTTATTTTATTTTCCTTTGATTGCTTCCAACCTGGGCTTCTATAATCAAAGTAAAGAGGACCAGTTGAATAAATGATCCAGTTCATTACATCAAAACATCTGAAAGATTTACAAATATTCCTGGATAACTCAGGATGATATGATTAAATGATTATGTCTGGATTTACATGGAGTACCATTCATCCCTATATTCCACTGTGGTTCAGATCTACATGAGGTCAAAGGAATAGCAGAGATGGTGACTGTTTCTTGTATGGTTTCTATCTAGTGTTTAGAAAGATGATTCAAAGTAAGACCAGTGATAAAAAGATAAATTAGTGTATCTGAGTAATTTTTATTTTCCAGTGCCTATTGATATAAAAGTTCCTATTTACTTTTTGAGATGTAATTGACATGTAACATTGGGTACATTTAAAATGTGTAGTGTGATTGGATACATTTATATTATATTCCAACTTAAAGAATGACTATTAAGAGTCACTGTGGTCACTGAATTATGTGCTCTGGGTTGCTTTCCTTCTTAGGCTTTATATCCTTTATATCAGACCAGTGTTAAGAATTGATAGCCACAGAATTTTTTAAGAACAGCTTCATTAAGGTATAATAGACAAATAAAGTATATATATTTAAGGTATATAACTTGATGTTTTTGATAGTCACACATGTTTTTTTGAGTCAAATTCGAATAAAATATGTCAAGTCTATTTTACATAATAATGCTATGTACTTTGTTTTGACATCACACCATTGAGAGGCAAAAAGCAAAACTGTGCACATGTCCACACACTCTAATTTGTAATACAATGGGCAGCATATGAATGTCTGTGAGACTGAGTTCATTTTCCTTGAGTTTCAGCTTTAGCTGTTGTCTCTTATTTCAAATAAGTATTAGTATTACTTACTCATATTTGTGTTCACTCACCTTTATCCTTCACTCAGAAAGAACGTTGGCTTCCTCGCTTGAAATCAATCCTTTGTGCTAAATAATTGACTAGATAATAAGCACATTTTTTACAATCCCAGGCATTAGAGTGGATTTCATCTTGATCAGCAAATTGAGCACACGGTGGCCAGGTAAACAGAACCAGTCTTGAACAATCTTAACATACTCTACTTTCTCCATCCAAAATACTGTGTCCATCCTCAGTGAAAGATCTTTAATCTGCCATAACAGGATTTGAAGTTTATGTTGCTATTACTAGAAAGGCAACTCTAATATTTTTTTTCCTCCAGAAAATGAAAAACAGAACTCATTTCCTGACTATATGTCTTAAAGCAAAGAAAATGGAGCCTGTCTCTGTTCAGTGCAATAGCTAGTGAAGAAGTGTTGTCTTGCTGCAGTATTCCTGCAAGATAATTTATTTGTTGCCTTTGAAAGAAATTCTGTTTCCATTAAAATTATGTCTCTGGGTAGGTGATTCATAAGCAGAGGACCTGGAAGTTGATTCAGTCTCTTGAGCCTATTTGCATTCTTAATCGTACACAGCTGCTGAGTTGATGGAGGATTTTAGACTTTTCAAAGCAGAAAAAATCTTACCTTCTTCAATTAAAATGTTAGATCATGATCCATTAAACCAATACCAAGCAACATAATACCTTAGAAAACTAAGTTTTGGAGAAGGTGACTATCCCATTCAGTATACAGTGAACCTCTTTTTATGTATTTGAGTTGGCTTTTAGTACATAATGATACAAACCAGCTGTAGCTATGTTTTGAGTGGTATAAATATTCCACTTCACCTCCTTATTCTTACACTTTTCAGGCTCAAGTCAAAGGATTTTAAAACTTTTCAGTTTCTTCTCATCATGCATTTCCTACAATTATTTGCCTTTTTAACTAAATAAACCTTTATAAAGGACCTTTTACATAGATGGAGTTTGAATGCTGCATGCTCAGTTGTGTCCAACTTTTTGACCCCATGCACTGTAGTCCACCAGGCTCATTTGAAAGCTTACTTGAAGCAAAATAACCTAAAAATGATTGAAAAATATAATCATTTTCTTGACAATTTAGTGTAATCTTAAAGCATCTTCCTATAGTATAGCCATTAGTAAACTTTCAAATGCATTTTCTTCTGGGGAAGAACTTGGCCAGCACAGACAATACAAGTTAAGACATGTTCAACAGACATTTGGGTTGAAGCAGGCAAACTAATTATAATTCTTTTATCTTTGGGCTTGCAGAAAGGCATCCAGTTTCTTTAACCCCTATAAATTATAGCTCCATCTTTCTTGCTTTTGTGATGATTTGTCTATGGGCTCTTTGTCTGAATAATATTGAGATCTTACATCATCATTGATGAATTTCCCACACCTTAGAAACTGTGTTAACAAATTAATAGCTTTTTCTTGGCAACTTGTATTCAAATAACATCATGCACAAGTGATTTTTAATATATAAGCAATCCAGTATAAACCAATTTTCAAGCAGTTTTCTTAGTCACATGGCTAGAGGTCAGAGTTGGGTCAATCATGTTTAATTATAGAACTTTTTCTGTACTGAAATTTTCTTTCAGTATCTCAAGGAGTACATTTTCTTGTGATATTTAAGAAGGGGAATGAACTTGATTTTAGACTAAGGGAAAATGCCAGGATAATATTGTAAATTGTGGCAGGAAACAGGCACTAAAACTAATTTTTAAGGTTTTAGCAATATGTGCTTTTTTGATGGCCTTGGATATTCCTGAACATAGTCAGCTATTAGTAGTGTCTGAGATAAAATTATTTCAACAGTGCAGTCTACAAAGTCTTCATTTTATTTGTGAAAGATGTTTTTACCAAAAAGTACAGTGTTTTAGGAGAAATATATCTTAAAAAACACTAATTCTGTGTTTTTAGAAGTATAGCTTAAAAATTACAATGAGATTGAAGTTAAAATTGGCAATTTCCAACACATTATTGTTAACAGATTTTATTTGTTACATTGAACTTTTTTCTTTAATTAGTAATTCATTTTTAAAAGATATAACATTAGCATTTAGAAATATGAAAATTAATTACTGTTTGTGAATATACTTTGATCTTAGCTGAAATAAGTTTTCTGCATATTTCCCCTTAATCATTGTATGATGTGGTTGCAAATGCTCTAGAAAGAATTAAGCTATTCATATTCATTGCTTTGAAAATAAATTAAGAATTTCAAATGGTACAACAAATTAATTACTAGTCCAAAAAATAGTTCCTAAAGGGCTATAAGTGTTGACTGAGTTTTGGTAGTAGTTTTAGAAGTTATCAAAAAAACCTTGGGACAGCAGAGATTTTTGACTCAAATGCACTATAGCTCTACATTAGGTTCATGCTTATAGATACACAGCTGGTTTTATATGCACTGTGAGCATGAAATCATGTGCAATGTTTGTCTGTGTTAATTTAGCACAGTAGTATGTTACATGTCTCTGCTTTGTACTTTAACCAGGTTCTTTTGGGTTTCTATTTCCTGCCTATTGCCTCCCCACTGGCCAATATGTAGAATGTTCTATAGAGTGCAATAATCTTAAGTTCTGTGACACTAAACTTTGTTAAAGGGTAATTTAATTGCAAAAGAATATCCTATGTCATTTTTTTTGGTGTGTGCTTCTTTTTATTCATTTCTATTCAATTAATTTGAATATTTTCTAGTTAGTAATATATATATGGCTAATACCTATAGAGAAACCTCCTGTATGTCAGCAGATTTATTTTGCTGGATTATCTGATTTATTTCTCACAGTTAACCTATAAAATAGATACAGTTATTATCATTTTGTAGGCAAGAAATCTGAGACACACAGATATTAAATAATTCATCCAAAATTGTATACTTAGCAAATGGCAGAACCAATATTTGTTTCCAGATGGTCTGTCTCCAGAGCCTTTGCTTAAGCTCTGTTAATAGGAAAAAATTGAAAGGAAGTAAATATTTGATAATGAAGTTAGTATGAATCACCTGTGTTCTTAGACACAAAACATAAACAAGAAAAGCAATTAATTTGGCTTAAAATAAAATAGTTTGTAAAAAGCAGAACACTCAAGTTCTACATTTCTTTTTAGAATTTCTTTTGGATTAAAAAGGCAGTACATACATGTAAATGAAAAACCAGACATTGAACAAAAATTGCAAATAACTATAATCCATCTGAAAAACACTGTTAGTACAAATACTATATCTCTGTAGGGCTTCTCAGGTGGCTCAGTGGTGAAGAATCTGCCTGCCAATACAAGAGACATGGGTTCGATCTCTGGGTTGGGAAGAAACTCTGGAGAGAAAACGGCAACCCTCTCTGGTATTCTTGCCTGGAAAACCCCATGGACAGAGGAGCCTGGTGGGCTAAAGTCGATAGGGTGGCCAAGAATCAGACATGACTGAGTACACGTGTACATATCTCTTTAGATACTCTATATGTATATATTTTATGTATTATTGATGTTTTACAAATACAGAACCTTGCCATGTATGTTTTATAATTTGCAGTATTTTCTCAAACATTTCATTATGTCAGAACAGCTCAGACTGATATGTAAACTTGGACAACTTAGGATAATGTGGTTAATTGACTGTGTTAATCTTTAACTGGAGTGCCTTTCATTACTGCACACCATTGTAGTTCTATTCTACATGAGATCAAGATGGTGATTGTATCTTATATGGAAGATAATTAGATGAATTTTTATATCTACTATACCTCTGTTAACTAATTAGACTTTCAATTTTATTATAGCAAAAAGTGTGATTAGTTACTAAAATGATATATATCTGAAAACATCTAAAAATGCAAAATATTTTAATATACTTAAAGTGTTATAAAACTTTATGCAGATACGCAGGTGACACCACCCTTATGGCAGAAAGCAAAGAGGAACTAAAGAGCCTTTTGATGAAAGTGAAAGAGGAGAGTGAAAAAGTTGGCTTAAAATTGAGCATTCAGAAAACTAAGATCATGGCATCTGGTCCCATCACTTCATGGCAAATAGATGGAGAAATATTGGAAACAGTGACAGACTTTATTGTTTTAGGATCCAAAACCACTACAGATGGTTAGTGCAGCCATGAAATTAAAAAACACTTGCTCCTTGGAAGAAAACCTATGACCAGCTAGACAGCATATTAAAAAGGAGAGACATTACCTTTCTGACAGAAGTCCATCTAGTCAAAGCTGTGGTTTTTCCAGTAGTCACGTATGGATGTGAGAGTTGGACCATAAAAAGACTGAGTGCCAAAAACTGATGCTTTTGAACTGTGGTGTTGGAGAAGACTCTTGAGAGTCCCTTGGACTGCAAGGAGATCAAGCCAGTCCATCCTAAAGGAGATCAGTCCTGAATATTCATTGGAAGGACTGATGCTGCAGCTGAAGCTCCATTACTTTGGCCACCTGATGCAAGGAGCTGACTCATTTGAAAAGACCCTGATGCTGGGAAAGATTGAAGGCAGGAGGAAAAGGGGACAACAGAGGATGAGATCATTGGATGGCATCACCAAGTCAATGGACATGAATTTGAGCAAGCTCTGGGAGATGGTGAAGGACAGGAGGCATGGTGTGCTGCAGTCCGTGGGGTCGCAAAGAGCTGGACATGACTGAGCGACTGAACAACAACAAAAAGTATTATAAAAGTTTTATAACAAGCACATACACAATTTAGGGATATTTATTTTATTCCAAAGAGTTCTTTCACCCAAATTATTGTATCTACTAGCTTGCTTTCCATCTTGCTTTTGAAATTATATGCTAATTATGGACTTTGTATCTGTGAGACATAGTTGTGGAGAAAGAGTGGGGGGGGGAACCCCATTTCTTTCTACTATACTGGTGGTTTCCAAATTTACTGCATGTACCCTAGTGGGGTACTCTACAAAAGAAAGAAAATTTTAGGAAGGTGCAAACTGAGAATGAGAGAGGTTTAAATAATCTGACATCACACAGTAGCTTTTTCATCTAGTATACTTACTATTGGGCTTTCCTCGTGGCTCAGTGGTAAAGAATCCTCCTGCCAATGTGAAAGACCCGGCTCAATCCCTGGGTCAGGAAGATCCCCTGGAGAAGGAAATGGCAACACACTCCAATTTTCTTGCCTGGGAAATCCCATGGACAGAGCAGCCTGGTGGCCTATAGTTCATGGGCTGCAAAAGAGTTAGACATAATTTAGTGACTAAACAACAGCAACATTTACCATTAAGAACATATCTATAAATTTCTTAAATTTTAAAGAGTTTAATAAAGCTTCCCTGATGGCTCAGATGGTAAAGAATCTGCCTGCAATGCCAGAGACCCAGCTTCTATCCCTGGGTTGGGGAAGATCTTCTGGAGAAGGGAATGGCAACCCACTTCAGTATTCTTGCCTGAAGAATTCCATGGACAGAAGAGCCTGGCAAGCTACAGTCTATCGGGTAGAAAAGAGTTGGACATGCTTGAGCTACTAACACACACAAAGCTGATACCAGTAAGAAACTGGGACCAAATAGTAATAAAGTATTCTATAGCAGGACAAAATATCAAAAAGAGATATTTGAGTATATTTCTCACTCAAGTATCCTAATTCCTATCTAGTAGATGTTTTATATATATTCTTTGTTACTAGTATATTCTAAATGCCAACAAAACAGCAACAAATCATGTAGCTACCACTTTTCATGCAAAACTATGAAATTAACCAACAGCCTCTTAAGAATGGCATTCTATACTACCTTTGCTCAACTTTTACTTAGAGATGTGTACTATCAGCTATTATTTTCCTAAAACTGTTAATTAAAACAAATAACTTAGTAGTGACAAGAAATTCCAAGTTGCACCTGGCATCTCTAAGATAAAAACCAAAGGAGAACTTTTGGAGCTTATTGACACTTTTATTGTGTGTGTGATGAAGAGCAAGTATTCACTTAGAAGTGGTTTGGGAAAATAGAAGAGAAGAGACTAAAGCTTGGTCTACAAATTGTAATGTAAAACTGGAACTATTAATTGATGAAAATTCTTTCATTGCTTTCCAGCTTATATCTACATTATGTTTTTCTTTATAAATTCATTTCATTCTAATTCATTGTGTAAAAATTATCATTGTTCATAGAGCCATGAAAAGTGTGGAAAAATCTTAAGTGATGTTTAAAAGTGTTCAAAAAAGTATGACATAGAACTTGTCAGCATTTTAGGGACTTTTGGATAGTTTCTCCTCTTTTATTTAAATTAAATTGTTTTTGTAGTGTTAATGTGGAAGTAATTTTATTGACTTTGAAATTCTTTTTAGATGATCATGCTTATGGTGACTCAGATTTCCCTGGTATCTTTTTAATTTAAAGAACTTTGTGGAACCTTCAATAACAAGCATTGTACCCTAAGAGAATAACAAATTCTGGAGGTGCTATAAACTATCTCATGAAAAGACAAACCTAAAATGGGTGACTAAAATAAAGTGTGTAAATCAAGACTAGTTACTGTACAGTGTCGTTTAGAGTAGGCTCAGTGTCATGAACAAAATGTGACTATCTGGGATGGGAACCATTTTTCAATTAGGTGTTCTGTGTGGAGAAGGAAATGGCAACCCACTCCAGTGTTCTTGCCTGGAGAATCCCAGGGACGGGGGAGCCTGGTGGGCTGCCGTCTTAAGGGGTGGCACAGAGTTGGACACAACTGAAGTGACTTAGCAGCAGCAGCAGCAGCTTTCTGTGAGCGTCATCTCATTTTATTGAACACCTTTCCCCCTACCTCCTTGACTCTCAATCTTTGTGCCTTATAAGCCTGTAAAAGAGGAAAATGTTTTATGAGTCTCTGACTTTGTCATGTGATTAGTTTGCTGAGTTTGTTTTGTTATAACAGAATACCTTAAACTAGGTGGCTTAAACAGCAAACCTGTATATCTCACAGTTTCGGAGACTGAAATTTGAGATCAGTGTGCCAACATGGTTGGATTCTTGGGTGAAGGTCCTCTTCCTGGTTTGCGGACAACCATCTTCTCATTGTGTTTTCATATGGCAGAGAGCAGAGAGGGGAACCAAGTTCTTGTCTCTCTTTATGAGGGCACCAATCCCATCATGTGGATTTCACACTCATGACCTAATTATCTCCTAATGGGTCCATCTCCAAATAATATCACATTGGGGATTAGGAGTTTCAACATAAATTAATTAAGTCGGGGGTTGGGGGCATGATCATCTTATCCATTGCATAACCCTTCCACACTTATTTGTATTTTAAAGAACATTTGTATGAAGAACCTTAAAGGAATTTTTTTTTTAGAAGCTTCTTGATATTCCTTAGTCTTATCACATAAATATCTCTCTTAGAGAATCACCTTCTGCAGCTGCTTTAAACTTAACATTGCCCAGGAACAACTTAACTTTTCCGTAAGAGGGATAAACCTTTGGGGGGAAAAAAAAAAGTGCAGTAATGACTAGTAGCAATTATATGGATTGGTTGCTTATCAATCTTTGCTTTATTAAGGATTGCTTATTGGTTGCTTGTGATTGGGAGGTGTGCCCAAGAGGAGGCCTAACATAGTTTCTGATTAATATAGTTCAGCAAAGGGAACTTGCCTACTCAGCATGGGGAAGTGTACAAAATACGGCTGAGAAGGAGCAAAAATGAAACGGACAGAATGTCTTTTCATGCATGAGCAGCAGGCAGGCAGTGTGGAACTAGTGTGTGGTGAAGCCCCTGCGTGTCTTGAAGGGTCAAATAATATTTCTTGCCACTGTAACTGAGAAATATTGAGGGAATTTTTGCATAAAATTTCATTTCTTTTGGCACTCTAGGAATGGCAGACCAAAGAGAAGCCATAAGAATGGAGGGGTAAGAACTAGTTATTAAAAGAGCCACTTATCACTTTATGACTAATGTTTTTTTGGTAGATTAGGAGTTTGTTTGTGTCACTGTTGTCCAGGGGAATCCAACTTCAAATCTCTCTGCTATAAACAACATTCCTTAAGCCATGAACCCATCCCATCAACCATCAGACATTATACAGATGCTGCTTTGACAATGACTCACATTCCCTTTCTGGGTTGAAATGAAAGTTGTAAAATTTAAGCAGATAGTTAGACTAGAAAGATAGGTCTCTGTAGTTCTAGCCAGTGTTTAAGCTGATGAAAATAGTTTAAAAATGAATTAATGGGACTGTGTAAAACCTTTAAAGTATGAAAATTTTCATTTACTATAAAATAGCATGTTGTCTAATCCTATTTTGTTATTAGTTTTATTTTAATTTACAATTAATGTTATGAATAAACATCAATGTTGCCAGACCCAAGACTGGAAAATCGTAGTACCTTTACACACAGGGAGTGAAGTCCCAGCTGGAACCAACTTCTTTTTGTATTTTTCTGTAAAAAATTTGGAAGATTTAAAAAATGTGTCCCAAATGTGGGAGACTGTGAGTTCCAGGGTCACACATATGGTGCTAAATTGACATTGCTAATTGGGAGCAAATTGGACTTATTTCAGTCTATTTATTCTTACACTTATATTTCTTATTTGTGGTAGAGTTCTGTGTAGCAAACAGGAGTAATAAGACTACAAGGGCAACCCAGATGTAACTAGTATACAGTACCCCACTTTTTTTTTTTTTTTTTGATAGCTGGGAATATCTTGAATTAATTCCTCTTGCTTGATGACAGTACTCTCAAGGTAGGTACTTAAGCTGTTCAGGTGAGCAAATAATTTATGACCAGACCAAATACAAAGAGAGGATGCTAAACAAAACTTCTGAGCAGGGCTAGAAAATAGTTGCTGCTTCAAATGATTCCCAGCAGATTGGGCCACATGAAAAGTGAGATTTATTGTTGCTGATGGCTCCTACTAACACTGCAGTGAGTTCTCACTCTGTCTTACCCCTTCCTTCCCCCAACTCTGCTGCACGGCTTGGTCCAAGCAGTTTACAGTCTGGAAGAGATGGGAGGGAGGGGGACTACTCTGCTGGTGGTAAACTCAGATGGTTTGCTTCTTTAGATCAGGAGATGTGGAAGCACATTGGTCCTGTAAAGTTGAAGGACCAAGGAAGACACAGTCTTTACCATTAGAGGTAGGAAAATGCAAAACCTTGATTTTATTTTTTAAGAGTTAAAGAGGGAGAGAGAATCATTTGATATGAACGTTGAAGTCTGAGACAACCAAGAGCACAGGGGGACAATGCGTGGACTGTTGAGGGTATGGTCAAAGTCAGTATGACATTTTTGAGGAAGTATTTCCTGACTTTTTCACATGGATTTCTAGTTCTGTTGGAATCCCAAGATCTATCAACAGAGTTGTAAACAAACTCTGTCTTGGTACTGCATTGGTTTTTCACATTTGCAAATTTTTCTTTCCAGGTTTATATGGAATTTTGAGTGGTTGAATCAAGCTCAGTGCCTAACTTTTAAGACATCTTATAATCTGATACATAAAAGTAAAAGTGGTTCTGTACTTTTCAATATTAAATTTTCTCAAATTATTTTAGTTTTAAAATGGGAATAAAGGAATATTTTAATGTACTGACATGACAAGGAAATTTTTAATAAAGATTAAGCTAATATCTCAGCTGAGCATTAATAACTTATATAGACTAGTTACCTAATGGGGACACCATTTCATCATGATGTCAAACTTAGTAACATTGAGATGTACAATTAATGTGAGGAAACCATATCTGTTTAAATGGAAAAATTAGTGACCTATTAGCAATAGCATCAACAACAAGTTATATCACCCCATTCACCCTAGTTCTGCTTTTTGTGACCCTGAACCATTAGCCTTTGTCTAAGGAGCTACCAAATTCATTACTTTTGTGAAATGAGAGAAACAGGTTTGCATTTAAAATTTGTCATCATCAGTGGGATGATAGCGACAAGTCAGGGATGTTCTCCATAATTCTCACTGTCATGCCACCTAGGAACTTTTTCAGGTCTAAACTGAATGTCCTGTAAAGCATGTCTGTCAGATGTTGTATATAGAACACAGGAAATGTCCTACCATCCTACCTCCATTTCAGATCTAAACCTCAATCTATCTTAAAAGATCCAACCAAATATGAGTCTTAGAGCATTTGTTACTTTCAAAGTAGTTTTTTAAAAAATCTTTGAAAATAGCAACCACCAATTTTCCTAATGACTTACCTTTTAAGCCAACTTTAATAAATCCACATTTAAACTAAACAGACTTGACTAAAAGGAAAACTTTATTACTTTAAGAAATTAGCTTCTATTAATACTGTGAGTATCTTACCCCCAGGTGATGGTTTCAGAGCATGGCAAGAGTTCAGTTTTAATGAATTCCAAAAATTAATTACCAGTGCTTTATTAATTTGTTATAAATGGCTCAATTTGTTAAATAAATCCAAGAAATGGCTTCCAAGTACTGAATACCTTTTTTTTTCTTGTATTCATTTAGACTATAAAGAAAAGACTGCAGTTGGAAACTGGTTGTTTAGATCATTAAACAATCTTGGATACAGGTGAGCATAGTCCATACCACATGCTCTTGTGACCTTTGAGAGCAAAGCAGCCAAGAGTAAGTATTTGGATAGCTTATTATCCCAACTTTTTATGCCAGATTTTTCTGTCTGTAGCCCTTACCTCATAACCTTATTTCCCCCGTTCCTTTATTCAAACCCCATGGCCCTGCTTTGCTAGGCAGCAGCAGCAAGATTTGACTTTATTCACATTAATTCTAACTTGTCTTCTGTTCCCTTCTTCTGGGGTCTTTTCTCCATTAGGACATGTGGACAGTCAAGTTTACCTTTGCTCTTTGGTCCAGCAGAAGTTTTGCTCAAATTTGGTAGTTTCAATCATCTTGACATTTTAACTAAAAATAAATATTTTATTTACTAGATCTGTTTTTGTCCTTCTGCAAACCATTTTGGTGACTCTTGAGTCATACCACATGGTTACATTCTGCTCTTACTGTGCGTATTTTAGCTTGAAGGACCAAGCCATCTGGGTGTGTGCTATTGCGGTCTATGCTGGTGAGTTCCTAGGCCTGGGGTTGCTAAGCTGGTGAACCTGTATTTAAGCACAGAATGATCTTCTGGGGACACATTTTACAACATTATGCTTTGTTTAGGCAATGTTTTGGGCTGGAATTTACAGACTTGGGGCATGCCCCGGAGAACCAGGAGGTCCATAAGAGTTCACATCTGTCCACGGCTCTGTCATCTTGCTCATTAGAATAGATAGACCTGTTTGCCTCCCCTGATGAAGGTGTTTTCCCAATTCAAAATACTTCACAGTATTTCCAGGTTTCATGAAATTTAATGAGAGATAAAATGTGTTAATGAAATCTAGCTTCTTAATGCAATAATATCTTCTTTTCAGTTTTCAGATATATTTAGAATTACTAAACACTCATTAATGTTGGCAGGTCATTAGAAATTAAAATTTCCCAGTTGCAGTCATCTTCAGTTCAGATTGGAATAGCAGTTGTTTTCATTAATGATCCAATTAATGATCACAGTAAGTATGTGTTTGAGGTGTGAGGATTAGGAGCTCTAGCTGATTGTATTTTCTTCTCCTGAGGAGTAAGCAATAATGTCACAGACCCTTTACAAATTTTGAGAAGATTGTACTTGGTTGTAAAGCCAAATTGTGTTTTTCCAACCTAAAATTTATAGAGTTTTATAAATATTGGACTGACAGTAAGGGTTTGGGCATTTTAAAGACACCAGATCAGATAAATTCTCTGAGGGAGAAGGTAAGAAATCTTGGAAAAAATTCCTAGAATCTTTGTCAATTTGTCCATAATGATTTCATTAAAAAGTTTATTTTTATACTATGATGAATAAAATGTTTCCATATTTGAGTTTCCATATTTCTCTCAGCATGTTACTTCCCAAAAGTAATTTATTAAAAACTCTTTTAAAATAACATAAAACTATCATAGATTTAAGGGACTAGATCTGATAGACAGAGTGCCTGATGAATGATAGACAGGGTTCATGACATTGTACAGGAGACAGGGAGCAAGACCATCCCCAAGAAAAAGAAATGTAAAACAGCAAAATGGCTATCTGAGGAGGCCTTACAAATAGCTGTGAAAAGAAGAGAAGCCAAAAGCAAAGGAGAAAAGGAAAGATACACCCATTTGAATGCAGACTTCCAAAGAATAGCAAGGAGAGATAAGAAAGCCTTCTTCAGTGATCAGTGCAAAGAAATAGAGGAAGACAATAGAATGGGAAAGACTAGAGATCTCTTCAAGAAAATTAGACATACCAAGGGAACATTTCATGCAAAGATGAGCTCAATAAAGGACAGAAATGGTATGGACCTAACAGAAGCAGAAGATATTTAGAAGAGGTGGCAAGAATACGCAGAGGAACTATACAAAAAAGATTTTACAACCCAGATAGTCACGATGGTGTGATCACTCACTTAGAGCCAGACATCCTGGAATGTGAAGTCAAGTGGGCCTTAGGAAACATCACTACGAAAAAAAAGAAAAGGAAGCATCACGGCAAACAAAACTAGTGGAGGCGAAGGAATTCCAGTTGAGCTATTTTAAATCCTAAATGATGATGCTGTGAAAGTGCTACACTCAATATGCCAGCAAATTTGGAACATGCAGCAGTGGCCACAGGGCTGAAAAGGTCAGTTTTCATTCCAATCCCAAAGAAAGGCAATGCCAAAGAATGCTCAAACTACCACACAATTGCGCTCACCTCACACGCTAGTAAAGTAATACTCAAAATTCTCAAAGCCAGGCTTCAACAATACGTGACCTGTGAACTTCCAGATGTTCAAGCTGGTTTTAGAAAAGGCAGAGGAACCAGAGATCAAATTGCCAACATCTGCTCGATCATCAAAAAAAGCAAGAGAGTTCCAGAAAAAACATCTATTTCTGCTTTATTGACTATGCCAAAGCCTTTGACTGTGTGGATCACAGTAAACTGGAAAATTCTCAAGGGATGGGAATACCAGACCACCTGACCTGCCTCTTGAGAAACCTGTATTCAGGTCAGGAAGCAACAGTTAGAACTGGACATGGAACAACAGACTGGTTCCAATTAGGAAAAGGAGTACGTCAAGGTTGTACATTGTCACCCTGCTTATTTAACTGATATCCAGAGTACATCATGAGAAACGCTGGGCTGGATGAAGCACAAGCTGGAATCAAGATTGCCAGGAGAAATATCAATAACCTCAGATATGCAGATGACACCACCCTTATGGCAGAAAGTGAAGAAGAACTAAAGAGCCTCTTAATGAAAGTGAAAGAGAGTGGAAAAGTTGGCTTAAAGCTAAGATCAAAAAACTAAGATCATGGCATCTGGTCCCATCGTTTCATGGCAAATAGATGGGGAAACCGTGGAAACAGTGACAGAGTTTATTTTTGGGTTCCAGAATCACTGCAGATGGTGACTGCAGTTACGAAATTAAAAGATGCTTGCTCCCTGGAAGAAATTGTATGACCAAACTTGACAGCATATTCAAAAGCAGAGACATTACTTTGCCAACAAAGGTTCGTCTAGTCAAGGCTATGGTTTTTCCAGTAGTCGTGTATGGATGTGAGAGTTGAACTGTGAAGAAAGCTGAGCGCTAAAGAATTGATGCTTTTGAACTGTGGTGTTGGAGAATACTCTTGAGGGTCCCTTGGACTGCAAGGAAATCCAACCAGTCCATCCTAAAGGAGATCAGTCCTGGGTGTTTGTTGGAAGGACTGATGCTAAAGCTGAAACTCCAATACTCTAGCCACCTCATGCGAAGAGTTGACTCATTGGAAAAGACTCTGATTCTGGGAGGGATTGGGGGCAGGAAGAGAAGGAGACGACAGAGAATGAGATGGCTGGATGACATCACCGCCTCGAAGGACATGAGTTTGAGTGAACTCCGGGAGTTGGTGATGGACAGGGAGGCCTGGCGTGCTGCAATTCATGGAGTTGCAAAGAGTTGGACATGCTTGAGTGACTGAACTGAACTGTACTGAACCCTTCAAGTCCATTTATTATTTCAAGATTAGCCTGGAGTCCTTAGGTATGTGTATTTCTTGTCATAGTGTTTAGTGACGGTTCCCCTAATCTCTAAACGTTAACAGAGATACTGAAGTCAGAAAGAAGAGAGGAATGAAGTTAGGAAAATAGAAGAAGAACTAACCCCCATTTTGGCCTTGAGCTTAGATAGACAGAAGGGATAACAAGAGGGAGAATATGGAGCCAGATAAATATGTGGCCTGATTTTCCCTCGCATGGCTTTTGAGAGAGTTTGGGCAACTAGGATTTCAGTGACATGTGACTCTTCCCTGCTCTCCTGACCAGCACTGAAGGAGGAGGCTGAGCAGAGAGGTCCTGATCAACACAGAGAAGGGAGTAGGTTGGACGCTAACATGAGAGACAGTGAGGTGAGGTGACTGACCCCGCAGCAGGGGCTGAGAAAAAGCCATCAGGCCAGGGGACTGTATGGAGGCAGTAGGGAAAACCACAAGTGTGAAGTCAATAAAGATCGCGGGAAAGCTGAATTGGAAAGAGGAAGAAGCCAGTTTCTTCTGGGAACAAAATCTAAGCCAAAGGAATAGACCATAAATTTTCTGGCTGTAATTTGTAGCAACAGAGGCCAGGGCAGCAAACCATCACTCAGAGGACAGGAGACCTCAGTTTAGATACCAGCAGCACCAGTGCAAGGACTGGCGTGAGGCTGGTGGCCACTTCCTCCCAACACCAGACTATAATACCTAAAATGATGTGACATCACTGGGGGTTGAATAAGATAAGAGGCTCTTGTGAGACAGAATTTGTATCCATATGGAAGACTGAGCACTACTTGAAGGGAATGTTAAATGACCTGATTGGATCAGAAATCTCTCAGAAACCCACTAGGTATTGCGTGCGGAAAAAGGAAGCTGGACAGATTGCTTTTAGACAAAATAAGGAACTTAAGTTTTTGCTGCATATCTGAGTTTTAATGTCTGTTACATTTTATAAACCTGTTTCCCTTGCTTGACTTCAAAAGGAAAATACTGGCCAAGAAACTCTCTGGGGTTCCTTCTAGCTTTAAATACTACAGTTTCAGCACATTTGCAGTATTTGTCAAACTCTTCTAGCAGCTTCCTTAGAGGTTTTCCTCTCACCAATAATCTTTCCTTCCATACTCTGTCTCCTGGGGTGGAACAGGAGCACACTCTCGTAAATGCCTCTTTATTTATATTATTTCCCTGCTCTGAAGCAGTGTCTTGGAACAGATTAAAACTCCTTTTAGGGATCTTAACACTGCCTATTGTCTGTTTTGTTTGAGGCCCTTTGCAGGATCAAATGTATTTACCATATGTTGAAAACAGTTGATTCTCCTGATCTTGTCTTTCTTTTCTAAAAGGCAGCTCTGTCCTCCTTAAAGTTTTTCAATTTTATGCTCAGTACTTTTCTTTTTCACACTGATGCAGCAGCTTTTGATTAGGCCCTCATAATAGTTTCAATTTCCTGGAAACAATTCCTCAGTGATACTGGACACACATTTTTATTTGCTGCAAAAAATACTATAGTGGGTGATGTATGTAGTTCATTTTTCTATAATTTTTCTTTAAATTGCTTCACACGTGTAATTGCAAAGGGACTTAATTTTCATAATTTATTTTCCCTTTAAATATGTTCTATACAGTTCTGCACTTGGGGAAAAAACTCAAGCAGTCCCTGTAACATTTCCTGAAACTGTTCTCTGATTCTTTGAAGTCAAATATCAGAGTTGTAGTTTAGTTGTAAAAATGCCCAGTCTCTTGTACTAGTTAGGTTCAGAAGGGAGAGCCAATACCTATGGCTGATTCATGTTGACGTTTGACAGAAAACAACAAAATTCTGTAAAGCCATTATCCTTCAATTAACAAATGAATAAATTAAAAAAACAACATTAAAAAAAAAGAAAAATTCAGTCTTATTTTGTATTTGTGTGTCTTCACCTCTTCAGGCACTACTAATACTCAGACAGGTCTTTGAGGAGAAGATGGGGGTTATGGTCTGCTCCTTGCTGTTTCCTTGTTTTATTCCTTCTTTCTATCTCACCAACCACATTTTCTGACCCCTCCAGCATGAGAGTTTTGGAAGGGAGAAGATGCAAGGAGATGCAAGAATATTGACAGGGCATTTAGCATCTTCTTTCTTTCAAAGGATGTCATATTATATTCTTGTTCTAAAATAAAAATAATATTTAAATGATTTTAAATTTAAAAAAATGAAGGCTTTCTAGAGTATGTTATTGCGTACAGCTAAATATAAGTAATACACATAGTGGGTTTTACTATTTTTCTTTAATTTCTCTTCCTGAAGAAACTGGAAATAGCTTTAATAATTGTATTTGATGAACTATGATTTCCAGTATGGTGGCTACCAACCACGTGTAACTATTGAAATACAAATTAATTAAAATAAAAAATCAAGGTTTTCAGGTGTATGAATAACAGTTAAGTGTCAATAGTCAATAGCTTATGGTTATTATGTCAGATAGTGCAGATAGAGGTCATTTACATCACCACAGACAATTCTGTTGGACAATGTAATCATAGATTCCATGTGTCCCACATAGGGCTTATTTCACCCACTTTGACCTTGGATGCTTCAGCAACTTGATTAGTGAATTCTTGTCTTTTTTGTTTCATATTTTCTCAATAGTTTGCCTATACGGCTTTTAAAAAACAATATATTCCTTGCCTTTTATTAAATCAACCATGTTGAGAAATAATTTACATGTAATAAATACAGCCATTTAAAGCATGTGGGCCCTGAACAAGTTGAGGGCAGTGGCCTGGCCCGGCCTGCACAGCGCCGTCGGTGAGCCCTCAGGAGGCCCAGCGGCGGCCTCAGGTCTGCGTTCACGCACTGGCAGATGAGGCGACGGGCGTGAGGGCTTTCGAGCCGATTGGCCATGGATTGTATGTTACGGAATTTTTAATAGGAGTAGGGTTTCCATGTGTGTGGAAGGGAAAGCCCTCACTGTGTAACTGCACGTATGCCTACCTTGTCAAGGTGTGAAAGCCAGTCAACGGCAGAAACAAAGTGCCAGTTGAGGTTTAGGTCTTGGTTACTGTGTCGTGGTGAACAACTTCGCAGAGATCAAGTAAGCATCACCGGCTTTACAGGTGATGACGCTTGAAGCCCAGACTGCTGCCTGTTGATTACGTACTTTCTGGGAGCACAAAGATGACCTAAGGATGTCCTTGGTGAGGAATCTGACAGTTTGAATCTTCAGGAGTAACTTAGAGTATTTAAGATTTCCAAGATTGCAAAAAGAATACTGCTTTTGGGAGGTTCATAAATGTACATATTAGACAGTGGGGATATAAATAAAATAATGTGCAAAAAATAAATAAAATGTATAATTTCAAGTATTTTGGTCACTGCAATTAAAAGATAAAACACTTTCTTCACACAAGAGTTTCTTTAAGTCTGTTTAAAATTAATCACCATCTCCAGTTTTGGCCCCAAGTAGTAACTATTCTACTGTCTGTGGCTATACCTTAGTTCAGTCTGTTCTAAATTTCACACAAACGGGCTGATGAAATTTATACTCTTTTGTGTCTGGCTTTCTTTCCACCATCTAATATTAAGTTCTTCGATGGTACTTGATTCATTTTTAAGTTTCTGAGTAATATTACATTTTCTGAATATATCAGTTTTTTTTTCATTTGTTCATTCATTATTTTCCCCATACATTCTTTTGGAAATTTTTAGACTTAACTTTTATGTTCAGGACTATGTGCACTGTAAATTACTTTTGTGTAGAGCCTTCTAGAAGGGAAGAGGTTCATTTTTTTCATATATGTATTCAATTATTTCAGCACTATTAGTAGAAAAGGCTTTATTTTCTTTTTTGTTACCTTTATTGAGATCTGTGTCAAAAATCAATATACCATGAATGTGGCTCTATATTCTATTTCACTGGCCATGAATTTATCCTTTCACCAGTACTTCACTGTTTTGATTACTGTAAGTCTTTAAATCAGATTAAGTTCCCAAACTTTGTTTTTAAATTTTTATGGGTATTCTGTGTAATTTCAATTTGCATGTGAATTTTAGAATCAGCTTATCAAGTTCTACAAAAGTGGGCCACTGGGATTTTCATCTGTAAACATTTAAATAAACCCTTTCCTGGCTTCCCTGGTAGTTCAATGGTGAAGAATTCACCGGCCAATGCAGAAGACACAGGTTCGATCCCTGATCCGGGAAGATCCCACCTACTTTGGAGGAACTCCGCCCGGGCGCCGCAGCTATTCAACTTAAGCCCAGGAGCCACAGCTACTGAGCTCACGTGCTGCAGCCGATGCGACTCGAGCATCCTAGAGGTTGTGCTCCGCAGCAAGAGAAGCCAGCGCGATGAAAAGGCCGCACACTGCGACTGGAGAGCAGCCCTAGGAGCAACGAAGACCCAGCACGGCAAAATAAAACAAGTAAACAAAAAAGTCCTTTATTTCTGTTTCAGTTAAAATCCAGCCTTGCTGTAAAATTACTGGCGTTATGCTGAAAACATCATCTATCTAGTCAGTAGATGAAATTTTTAAAGTGGACTTCTTTATAGGATAACTTTTAAAAACTTTTATTCATTGTAAACTGTGCTACTTAACATTTGCCAGTTAACATCTTTAAGCATAAAAGTCTTAACCTGTTGGTGATTTCTTTCTGTGAGCTAGAAGCCTAGAAGTGACACTGTTGAATCAAAATTTATGTAAATTTTTAATTTTACGTATACAAACATTCTAGATGACATACTAGCAAACAGAATACTACAGTACTTCCAGAGAAACATATCATGACTGAGAAAGACTCATTCCAGGAATTCAAGCCTACTTTAATACCAGAAATTATTGTATTTACTAATTAAAAGAGAAAGTATAAAACTATATAGTAGATACTGGAAAACCTTGAATAAAAGAGGATATTCATGAAACATCTATGTATAATAAGAGTAGCAGGATATGCTTAAATCAGTAAAGGCTTGTTAGAAATAAATAGCAAGTGTGAAGCATTACTATGAACAAAGCTAGTGGAGGTTATGGAATTCTAGCTGAGATATTTCAAATCCTAAAAGATGATGCTGTTAAAGTGCTGCACTCACTATGCCAGCAATTTAGCAAACTCAGAGTGGCCACAGGACTGGACAAGGTCAGTTTTCATTCCAATCCCACAGAAAGGCAATGCCAAAGAATGTTCAAACTATTGTACAATTGCACTCATTTCAAACACTAGCAAAGTAATGCTCAAAATTCTCCAATTGAGGCTTCAACAGTATGTGAATTGAGAACTTCCAGATACTTAAGCTGAATTTAGAAAAGGCAGAGGAACCAGAGATCAAATTGCCAAAATCTGTTATATCATAGAAAAAGCAAGAGAATACCAGAAAAACATCTACTTCTGCTTTATTGACTATGCCGAAGCCTTCGACTGTGTGGATCACGACGAACTGGAAAATTCTGAAAGGGATAGGAATACCAGACCACCTGTCCTGCCTCCTGAGAAATCTGTATGCAGGTCAAGAAGCAACAGTTAGAACTGGATATGGAACAACAGATTGGCCACAAATTGGGAAAGGAGTATGTCAAGGCTGTATATTGTCACCCTGCTGATTTAACTTCTATGCAGAGTACATCATGAGAAACTCTGGACTGGATGATTGCTGGGAAAAATATCAATAACCTCAGATATGCAGATGACACCACCCTTGTGGCAGAAACTGAAGAAGAACTAAGAGCCTCTTGACGAAAGTGAAAGAGGAGAGTGAAAAGGCGGGCTTAAAACTCAACATTCAAAATACTATGATCATGGCATCCAGTCCCATCACTTCATGGCAAACAGATGAGGAAACAATGGAAACAGTGACGGACTATTTTCTTGGGCTCCAAAATCACTGCAGATGGTGACTGCAGCCATGAAATGAAAAGACACTTGCTCCTTGGAAGAAAAGTTATGACCAACCTAGGAAGCATATTAAAAAGCAGAGACATTACTTTGCCAACAAAGGTCCATCTCGTCAAAGCTATGGTTTTTCCAGTAGTCATGTGTGAATGTGAGAGTTAGACTATAAAGAAAGCTGAGTGCCAAAGAATTGATGCTTTTGACCTGTGTTGTTGGAGAAGACTCTTGAGAGTCCCTTGGACTGCAAGGAGATCCAACCAGTCCATCCTAAAGGAGATCAGTCCTGAGTGTTCATTGGAGGGAATGATGCTGAAGCTGAAACTTTAATCCTTTGGTCACCCGATGTGAAGAACTGACTCATTAGAAAAGACCCTGATGCTGGCAGTGATTGCAGGCAGGAGGAGAAGGGGACAACAGAGGATGAGATGGTTGGATGGCATCACCGACTCGGTGGACATGGATTTGATCAAGGTCCGGTAGTTGGTGATGGACAGGGAGGCCTGGTGTGCTGCTGTCCGTGTCACAAAGAGTCGGACATGACTAAGCGACTGAACTGAATTGAACTGAGTAAGTGTGAAGTGAAAGTGCTAGTCGCTCAGTCTTGTCTGACTCTTTGCGACCCCAGGGACTGTAGCCCGCCAGGCTCCTCTCCTTCAGGCAAGAATACTGGAGTGGGTTGCCATGCCCTTCTCCAGGGGATCTTCCCAACCCAGGGATTGAACCCAGGTCTCCTGCATTGCAGATGGGTTCTTTACCATCTGAGCCATGAGGGAAGCCAAAAAAGTCTTACTTCAGGGACCACTCCAGTGTCCGGTCAGCATGCCAAGCATCCTATCTGACCTGGCATTAGCAGGTTCTACCTAGTAGGTTCCAGAATGAGAATAATGAGTTAGACTTTTTGTTTTTGTTTTCTTTCTTACAACTCTGTCATAAATTATATAAGAATATAGAGGGACTTCTACATCTTTCAAGATGTGTTTAATAGTCTGTTTATTATAACTTTTGAGGCACATATACTAGTGAATAGTAATTTATGCAGTGTCCCTTGTCATTAGCAATTCATAAATATGAAGTGTTTTTCAGGTGACTGATAGTTGGATGTGATAGTGAGTTGTGGCCACATGTTGATGTCTTCGGGAACACATCAATCCAAACTGGTGCTGCTGTTTGTGACAGAAAATGTTTATTTCCTCAGCCCCAGTGACAAAAATTATTCGCTGGGAGGGGGACACAGGACAGCTATTAACATAGTGAAGAAACTTCACAGGCCTAAAGAAACAATTAAAAGGAAGAAGGAGATAGATTTTGATCATGACACAGAATCCCACTCCCGAGAAAACACAAATAAGCCTGAATTTTTTAATCTTCAGTAGGATTCAAGGCTCGTGTTTTCAACGGCAGTCTCATTGTTTGTGTTCTCCCAGCATCTTTGGGAAACCAGGGCCCTGTGTGGCCTACAGTTTCAGGACCTTTCTTTCCAGCATCATGCCACCAGGCATGGGAGGGTAATTACAGGATTCATGATAGCAGATCCCCAGCTCCCAAGTCAAGTATTTCCCTCCTCTCTGTTGCTCTCTCCATCCTACTTGATCCAATAAATCTTTCTGACATCCCAGAACACTTCAAAAGAAACCAGAGGAAGAAAGCTTGCTTACTTCCCTACTAGGTTCAAAGCTATTTTTTTTAGTTTGAAAAATAGTAGCATACTGTTAGACAGTGTTGGGTTGACAGGACCTACCATGACATCTGTAGGAAAGAGAATGTGAGAAAGTGGATAAATACACAAAACTACAGAAGATTTTGTTTCTCAAACACAGACACTGTTCTGAGAATAAAGGTTGTTGAGAACTGATAGAACATAAGTATCTGCTGGTCCCATCACTTCATGGGAAGTAGATGGGGAAACAGTGGAAGCAGTGTTAGATTTTATTATTTTGGGCTCCAAAATCACTGCAGATGGTGATTGCAGCCATGAAATTAAAAGATGCTTACTCCTTGGAAGGAAAGTTATGACCAACCTAGATTGCATATTAAAAAGCAGAGATATTACTTTGGCAACAAAGGTCCATCTAGTCAAGGCTATGTTTTTCCAGTGGTCATGTATGGATGTGAGAGTTGGACTGTGAAGAAAGCTGAATGGCGAAGAGTTGATGCTTTTGAACTGTGGTGTTGGAGAAGACTTTTGAGAGTCCCTTGGACTGTAAGGAGATCCAACCAGTCCATTCTAAAGGAGATCAGTCCTGGGATTTCTTTGGAAGGACTGATGCTAAGCTGAAACTTCAATACTTTGGCCACCTCATGCGAAGAGCTGACTCATTGGAAAAGACTGATGCTGGGAGGGATTAGGGGTAGGAGGAAAAGGGGATGACAGAGGATGAGATGGCTGGATGGCATCACCGACTCGATGGGTGTAAGTTTGAGTGAACTCTGGGAGTTGGTGATGGACAGGGAGGCCTGGCGTGCTGCGATTCATGGGGTCACAAAGAGTCGGACACGACTGAGTGACTGAACTGAACTGAATGTGCAAAACCAGAGAATTCCTGAGTTGTAGCCCCCGGTTATGTTCCTTTTATATGCGATCTATAAATTTTCCTGTAAATATAAAAAAAGGGTGGAGAAATCATTAAAGCTTGTACTTAATACAAAACACACTGAAAGGGGGGACTTGCCCATTTGGAGTCCTGTCTTAATTGATTTCTGAATTTTTTAAATAAATAGCAAATGTTATTCTAAATGATGTAATATAAATATTTCTGTCACAACTAGGAAAAGAGCAGAGATGACCAGTATTTTATTAGTGTTAAACATTATTTTGGAGGTTCTCTAAAATGCAGTAAGGAAAGAAAGAAATAACAATTGAAACATTGGAAGCAAAAACATAACATTTTTTTCTCTTTTTTTTTTTTGTCTCTGATATCTTAATATCCTTAGAAATTTCTGATGACTGAGTTATCCCCCCTCTAAATGTATATGTTGAAGTCCTAACCCCAAATGTGACCTCTTTGGAGACAGAGCCTTTAAAGAGGTGAGTGTGTGTGTGTGTGTGAAGTCGCTCAGTCGTGTCCGACTCTTTGCGACTCCATGGACTGTAGCCCACCAGGATCCTCCGTCCATGGGATTCTCCAGGTAAATAAGGTCAAAATAAGATCATAAGAGTGAGACCCTAATCGAATATGATAGGCTTCTTTATAAGAAGAGTATTTTAGGACACAGACAGCACAGATGCCTATGCTAAGACACAGCGAGAAAGCTTGGCTGTCTTCCCCAAGCCCAGAAGAAAGGTCTTAGGAGAAACCAACCCTTCTGACACTTTGGTCTTGGACTCTAGGCTCCGGAACTGTGAGAAAATTAATTTCTGGAGTTTAAACCACAGGGTCTGTCATATTTTGTAATGGCAGTTTTAGAAAACTAATACAGAAAACCAAGACATACTCATCCTATTAATAATAAAAATCTACAAATTAAGTGAATTTGATTAGATGGCTGGATAGAAGATAATTATACATGAATCAAAATTTTTCTTAATGTTATATATAGCCACCTGTAAGTGGAAATTAGAAAAAATTCATAAATGTAATTACTGTATGATGAAGACAAGATTTTAATATCTTGATCTTTAACTACTTAGGTAAACATCAGTTATCATTTCACTTATTTATGACTGGTGAAAGGAAATTCTTTGACATCAACAAAAGGATACTCAGT